>OY101451.1:63376482-63487713 GCA_956483635.1 Panzeria rudis
GATCACTCACGAAGTAGTGTTTTAATCGTGATTTTATTACCACAAGCTATACCTTGGGGTTTCTTTATGTCGTACAGAGTATATCCGTTGATTTTAAAAAAGCTTCTAGCCGTCAAATGCGTCTCAGAGATAAGCATACCATCAATTTGTTTATCCATCATGAAGTATTCTAGTTCGTTTTTATGTTGGTGGATGCCGGTTGCGTTCCAGAAACAGATTTTTAAGCTCATGGTTTGTTTAATGCTGCCTGCAATAATGTAGGCTGCATTTTCATGCAGGTCATGTTGGTGGTAAAAAAATTTACAGTTTGTATTAAATTTTCTATTGAAGCCTCAATTCGATCAAAGTTGAAACCAGTGCTTTCGTTGGCAAGAGGCCGTTTTTGAGCTGTAGGCTGGTTAGACTTCAAAGCATTTGCGTATAAGAACTGGCTGTTTGGTATACTTTGCGCTATGGGCTGGTTTGCCTTAAAAATGTTGCCGTATGAAGGCCGGTTGGCGCAACTCGGGATAATTTTTATTGTCGAAAGTAATAGGTTGAGCATAGGTGTGATTTCGTCTGTTACAAAGACTGCTTAACATGTACATAGACAGGGCAGCCCCTGTAGTTTGCAGTGTAATTTTTATGGCAATTGCTACACTTTTTAATTTTGGAATCATCTTTTTGCTTATCACAATTGGCAGTGCTTTGTAGTTCACCACATACGACACAAACGGTGCGCATCTTGCAATAAATATGTTTTGGTGTGGCCATTTTCTTGGCAATTCAAGCATTGAATGGGCCCTGCTCGCTTGTGAGGTTCCTCTACGGTAACTCGTCGGTGCAGCTAATATCTTAAGCTATAAATGGGATGTACTTAATCTTTTTTTAATTTCATGTCACCTGGTTCCAGTTCCACACGATATAGTGGTTGGGGGACTCGCTCTCTATTTCTAATGTGAGTAACATTTTTCACTTCAAAATTATTGTTTATTAGACCCCCTTTTACCTCTTCTGGATCCACGTATGAATCGATGCCTTTTATCACTACCTGGAGGCCTTTTGCCCTTTTCAATTGGTAGGTGTACAAATTTTTGTTTTGTGTATCAAACTCCGAAACTACTAAGCGGTAAAGTTTTTCTTCATTTACTTGGAGCTTTGTCTCATTAATCGCGCCGCGTTTTATCGGGATTACGTAAACGCCTCTTCACCGATTAATTGTACTAGCATTTTAATTAGCTCATTTGAGTTTTTCTCTCGTAAATATGACAATGGTGTTTGCGTATTCGTCGTTTTGTAGAAGTCAAAAGCGATTTTCAGAAAGCGCTGCATCAGATTTACCATCTTTGGCCATTTTCGCCAAAGGAGCGAGGTTTTTCGATCTTCGACTTCTTTGTTTTTTTTATTATTTACCACTTTAAAATAACGATCAATACCCATTTGGATTTTCTGGGTCATTTTCTATGGGGCCACTTTCTGTCGTTTTTTCTTCTTGGGCTTGATGTTGGCACTTGTGCTTTGCTGTGAAGCTGGTTTCAAAAAATTTACTTTTATATTACGATCTGTCATAGACATTGAATTTGAGCATACTAGTGTACACAAGTGTAAATTTTTGTTTACTGGGCTATCAAATTCTGCAGCAACAACAGTAACGTAGGCATTTCTGTTGTTTGTTGTTGTTTTGGTACGAGTACCAAATATGTTTGTTGTTTGTGTGCTTACTTGCTTATGAGTTTATAACAAGGCGAATTGATACCAGGTGGCCCTATTAATAAAAATGAGCATCAGCTGACTTTACCAAAGTGTCAAACTCTATGTAAAAAAAACTAAACAACAACTTTTTATGTATGTATTTAACATGACAGATTGTTGTTGCACTAAAAGGCTACTTGATATTAATACGCTTTGGTTTATAATTTAAGCTGAATTTACCCATTTTGCCCGAACAATATTTTTGTCTGGACAAAATTTATTTTATATGCAATTTGACGTTCTCTTCTTGAGAAGGACGTCAAATTAAATATAAAATAAATTTTGTCCGGATAAAAATTTTGTTCGAACACAATGGGTGAATTCTGCTTTACTTTACAAAAAGAAATGAAAAATGTATATGTAGGTACGTAAAATACTAAACAAAACGGTGTTTGTTAATACTTTGCTGTTGCGAATATTTGTCTTTTTTTTAATATTATATATTTTTATATTGTTTATTTTGTTCACCGACGGCAAATTAATGCTTGTTTCTACTTCGAAAGTAAGTTGCAAAATGATAAGGCAAAAAAAAGTAAAACCTTACTTTTTAATTTGTCCTGTTGGGAATGCGAGTGGCTCGAGAGGATTATCTTGCACAAGGCATAAGCGGCACGCCTCGATCCTAGCTAAAATCGTAAAGAATTCTCCAAATGTGTGATAAGATTGGACTTCTTTTCTAAAATAAAGTTTAACACTTTCGACACCGGCTTCCCATAAGTAGAGTTGCCATTTCCATTTTGAGAAAAAGAGGACGACAAGCACAAAAAACAAAGACATTGGGCACAAAAAAGCGGACAACATTTTTATAAATAAATAAATTAAAAAAAATATACATTTGGCAATCAAAATAAGTAATGCCGTGTATTTGATATAACAACGACAATACTGTGCTTCCAGCTATGCAAAATTTTCGATGTAAGACTAAATTTACACTATGAAATATTTTATGAAATTAGTTGCATTAAATTTTGTTTTATTTGCAAGAGCTGTAGATAATCAAAAAGGGTAGGAAAATGTCAGGTCTTCAATATCTTAAAATTGATTATGAAATATTTCTATTGAATAATTGCCGAAAAATAGAAATTTCAGCGTATAAAGAGAATTCAGTCATTCATCTCATTTTATACGAGGTAGATAACCTTGTGCTGTAACTCGTTGTTATATAAAACTCCTCTCAGTTGTTATTAAGCAGAAAAATAAAATAGAAATTTCAGCGTATAAAGAGAATTCATTCATTCATCTCATTTTATACGAGGTAGATAACGTTGTGCTGTAACTCGTTGGTATATAAAACTCCTCTCAGTTGTTATTAAGCAGAAAAATAAATCTTGAAAATAATTAAGCAACTTCAAAAACTTGAATGTAAAAAGTAGGACAACACTGGACAATTGCTAAAAAAAGTAGGACCACCCCCAACCCGCTAAAAAAGAGGACGGTGTCCCGGGGAAAAGGCGACGGATGGCAACCCTGCCTATAAGTCACCCATATGTGGGGCACCGGATGGTGCAAATCGCCATGTCAAAGTTTTATGACCTAAAGTGGAACACATTCTGGCTTGGCATTCTCTTAGAAAAGTCTGAAAGTCTTTCGGTATATCATTTGAAGCGCCAACAAAGTTTGTGCGGTTATGCGAAAATATTGTGTGAGGATAGCCTCTTGTAGTGTGTGTAAGCTGGCAAAAATGTATGAGTTGATAAATCTGATACTGCTTCGATATGTATTGCTTTTGAAGAAAATCAGACAAAAATACAAACGTAACATTTCCCTATCTTACATGATATACCATTATGAGTGTTCACATCGAAAATTCCAGCAAAATCAACTCCAGTGTTCGTGAAACGTCTATCAATGATGGTGCATTCACGGGGAAGGGTGGACATGATCTGACTGCATGAACGGTGCCTACCAATTATATATCACTTGCATCTATGAATTACAGTACGAACTAAAACTCTGAGTCGAGGTAATCAATATTCACAACGGCAAATCCAAAATATTAGCTGATTTCCGCCATGAATCGATAATAAATGTATAAATTATACCATCAATTTAGCGCATCGACAAAAATAAGGAAGAATAAAAGGCTACTGTTGACGAAATGAAAGCGAGGTTGATTTGACAAGTCGTCCGTTCAATCTCATTATGTTATTTTCATCAAGAAACGGATTCAAATGTTATAACGAACTATTCGATGGTAAAGGTTTCTTATTTACTACTAATACTCTTCAGCATAAAAGACCTTTGGAGAACAATAGCCAAACGTAGTTTGACGATCTTAAGTTATTCACTGGACACAAGGGCGCTTTCGTGATTGAAGCGTCCTTTATGAGCTGAGTGCGTAGCATGAAAAATCTTAACACATATGCAATTAAACGGAAAGCTCTATGTAGTGAAGAAAATCTATCAAAAATATTTCGTATTCGGAAAAAAGGATCCATGAGCCTTTACTTGTAACTTTCACTGTCTGTATCGAGATTTTCTAGGGTCTGTGTGTACCAATTGGTTTTTTCTTGGCTCAACCATGATGGGCCGTGCCACCAGAGTTCACTTTTCGATAAAGTGAGCAGATATATCCCCCGGCTACCTAAATCAGCAGGATTATCTTTTGCCAGAACGTGAAAACAGTTGAGATTTCCAGAGTTCTCCTGAATGTGGAAAACCCTGTTAGCTACAAATGTGATCCAAGAACTTGGGATCTTTCAAAGCCATGTCAAGACACTTGTAGAATCTCTCCAGCAATAGATTTTAGTAATTGGAATTTCTATCTACTTGAGTATATTTTTAAGTAATTTTGATGTTAAGACTGTACCACACAATTCAAGGCGAGGTAAAGAGACACATTTTATTGGCGCTGCCTTCGTTTTGGAAGCTAGTAAATTGGTCTACATTAGAGTGGAGCGTTGGTGTATGAAGGAAAAAAAAGTCATCCAATAAATTTTGAATACCTCCGGAATGTTGCATCTATCTAAATTATATACCAAACATATTTTTAATTTTTTTGCGACATATCTTTTAGCCCTCTACCACTGCTGGAAGCTAGAGAAATTATATGCATTTTACTTTAATTTAATTCATTAATATAGACAAAAAATAAATAATAGCACATGTATTTTTTTTGTTGTATTTGTTGACCCTGCATACTGATTACACCACCTTTTGGAAATTAGTACATGCATATAGCATACTTTTAGGAAAAATACTTTAGAAAAATATTTGCTCCATTAGCTATGTGGGCTTAAAAATTTTTAAATTGCCGCCTTAAGATGTGAAATATTATTTATTTCCTTATATATGCTTCTTTATTTATATTTGATAGGGCTACCATTATTTACCCATACTACAAATTTTAGTTAAACAATACACTGTAAATATTAAGTTTTAGTTAAACAAAAGTTATAATTTTAGTTTACTAATAATTAACTAATGACTGTAAATTTAAGCCTAAAACATACTACTTTGAAAAACCTCTTTTAAAAATTCAATAGAAATTGGGTGTATTTTACTCGTTTGTTTGGGAGGGGGAGGGGTATCCGCGCCTGATGCCAATAAAATGTCTTTATTTCGAGATCAGCTAAAGTTAACAAGTAAAGAGAGCAAAGGTTTCTGTGCAACAATTTACATTACATGGATACAATGTGGCTTGGTCATAAAAGCAGCCTATCAAATTTGCATGACTTTGTTTCAATAAAAAGAAATATATAATTGGGCAATTCATAACCTGTTGTATGTGTTGTAATTCCAAATAAAGATTTGAGTAGAAATATGTTTATGTTTAAATTACCAACCACATTTTTACGATATACAACACTTACAACAGGTTGTGAATTGAGCAAATATGTTTTGCCAATTCAAAATAAACATTGATCTTTATCACAAAAGACTCAACAGCTTGGGAAAAGACTTCATATTTTTAAAAGCAAAATAAAAAGTGATTCACTTGAGGGCTGTGAAGTTCACACAACAATTCCATGGACATCTTGCAGTGCAAGAAGAACAAAAGCAATGTTTATTGTAATGTGTTAAACATCGTTGAAAAATGTATCCAAATTGTTCAAAATTTACATTAAAAAGAAAATATTCTGCAACATTATATGACAAAGTGTTAAAATATTGCGTGTTTATTTACGAGTATAACTTCTTTTATTGATAATAAAAAGTTCGAGTCCATAAAGAGACCGATCAGGAAAAATTCATAGTCTTGTCTTTGAAGCCACGTCGCACAGTGCTTTGTCCAATAGGCAAAATTAAAATAAAATAAAGTGCTTAGAATATTTAAGTAATATACATTTTTGTAAAGCTAACAAAGTACCTTAAATAAATTCGTAAATAGAATTTATCATCTCGTCTTTTTGTTAACAGTAGAGGGCGCTAAAGTCAGAAAATGTTTGAGGTAAAACTGTTGAACGGAAAAACGGTTTTTACTGTGTTACAAAAAAAATTCTTAAAATTTAATTTTTTATTGTATTGCTTTGAAACTTAACAGTTTTCTTTATAACTATAGGTACAAAAAAACAAAAATAATTTTTTGTAAATATTTTATATAGAAAAGTTGTTTGTGCAATCGAAAACTTTTGCGATTTTTTATTTGGAATTCCCAAAATGCAAAATTTTTTTTTAAGAGTAGGTAATTTTTTATTTGTCATTTTAGTACATTGTAAAGGGCTTAAATAGAATATGTAAACAAGTTTTAGATTTTTCACCCGGAAATGTAAAACTTATATGAATTTTTTAAGACATATTTCCTAAGTTTCAGAAAAAGTTGCAAAGACCTAAGTTTATGGTACTGCCAAAATTTAAAAAAAATAAGTTTATAAAATTTTTTTGTTTTATTACTATAAAAAATTAATCAAATTTTGATGTAGTGTATAATTTTTATTAAATAGTGACAAAAATTTACCAAAAATTTAAAGAATTTTTTCTTTTTATTTTGACGGAAACCCTAAAGTTTTGCAAACTTTGAAAAAATTAAAAAAATATATAAATAAAAAGTAGGCGAATTTTTATTTTTGATTTATATACTTTGTTAACAAATCTAACCACCAGTAAAAAAAAATTCAAGATTTTTAACCGGAAATTTGAAATTTTGTATTTTTTTAAAACAAATATATTTTGTAGTTTTACAAAGACCAAAAATATCTTAATATATATAAAAATCAAAAACACGTTTATTTGTTAGGGGTGAACTCTTCAATGCCACCCACAAAATATTTGTAAAAGACCGGCGTGTGTTTTTATATATATTCTACCCCGGTAAATGCTACGCCCCTTTCAGAAATAGTGATTCGTCCGACAGATGGCGCAATTTTTAGTTTTTTTGTGTTTTTGCACCGTAACTCAAGAACTACTGAACCGATTTTGACCAAACTTCATATACATGCTCTATAGGGCGTGAGTAGTGTTTCTGTGTTGAAGTTCGTCCGGCAGATGGCGCAATATTATTCTAATAATATTATTCTAATTCTATTCTAATATTATTATATTATTTACAATATATAATACAATTTACAATATATAATTTTTGGCGACTTTATTTCTACTTTTGGCGATTTTCTGTTAAATTTCTACACGATTATTTTTTAAAAATTATATTAAAAAAAGTGTTATATAAAATTAAATTTAGTATCAAATATTTATTAAGAAAAACTGCATAAAATTGATTTTGGCGATTTTTAAAATCAATTTGGCGAAATATATATATATATATATATATATATATATATATATATATATATATATATATATATATATATATATATATATATATATATATATATATATATATATATATATATATATATATATATATATATATATATATATATATATATATATATATATATATATATATATATATATATATATATATATATATATATATATATAGTTGCTAAAACTGTAAGGAATGCCAAATGTTCGACAAAAAACGCGAAAATGGCATAAATTCGCGAAATCTGGGTTACAGCGGCATGATAGCAAAATCTAATATTGATGAAAAATCGCTAAAGCTGTAAAGACGATGAAAAATTGCAAAAAATCGCTTCTATCGCAAACATTGCAAAAAATTGCGAAATTGGAAAGAAACTCTAAAATTGATTAGCGATCACAACATATATTTAAATTAAAATTTCAATTATAAAAGAAAATGTATTTTGAAAATATGTTTTTTGTATTTTCTATTTCAAATACTTGTTTAAAAACTATTTTGTATTTTATATATATATATATATATATATATATATATATATATATATATATATATATATATATATATATATATATATATATATATATATATATATATATATATATATATATATATATATATATATATATATATATATATATATATATATATATATATATATATATATATATATATATATATATATATATATATATAGTGCGTGTTCCTTAACTTTTCCCTAGCTGCTCTAGTTTTAATTATAGTGAGATATAATATTTGAATAATTTACACCATTTTTAAATTTTCACGTAAGGCTCTACAAACCTTAAAATATTTTCTAGATTATTAATCTACACAAAAATCTCTTTCATTGAAATAGAGCGACATTAGTAAGTATATTAGGCTATCTCACTGTTATTCGAAGGATTTTAAATATCGTGTGATTATGGTTTAGCCCTTAAAATTTTTTTTATAAATTTTCTAAAATGGAAATAACAGATCCTTATGTATTTTCTCCCGCTGATTACAAAAATGGTATTTTTTTCTAACACCTCTTGTTTTAGAGATATTGCACATTATTAAAAAAACTTCAAAATTTCCTTTACAGAGCTCTCAGAACAAAATTTGAGAGCCCCTATGAAACATGGTTTGATCTTAGTTATGGTATGGGCCGCTATACCAGCCGGTAGATCCGGCGACCTTCACATTGTTAATGGAGCTCTGGATCACAAATACTATATCAACATCCTACCTACTGATCTTGCAGAAACTGCATATAAATTAAGCATAGGGAAAGAATACTACTTCTACCAAGAGAATGACCCTAAGTACTAGGACTACAATGTTAGGATTTGGTTGCCTTATAATTGATCCTATGTGGTTAAAAATCCACCACAATCACCGGATCTTAATTCGATAGACCATGTGTGGGCCATTTAGAGGAAAAGTGAAAGAATCGTAGCAAAAAGGGTCTAACTGTAGTACTCAAGGAGTGGGCAAATATTTATATCGCCAGAGTACTCCAAAAAACTAGTTAAATAGATTCCGAGCCAACTAAATATCCAACATTGGAAAATTGAATTTACAATTTTTTCTTTTGCTACTCTTTATTACTTTGACCTGAAATTCATATGTTGTTTTATTTTTTTGCTTTTATCTCTTATTGGCGGTAATTAAGGAATTTTCTATTTATGTTCTTAACCCTAAAAAGCTAAACCACTTTAAACCTTTTAAAGCTAAATCTCAACCAGGAGGCTACTTTTTAAAATGCTGAACATTTCGCGGTTTTATATTATTACTTTATATTAAAAAAGGGATCATCTTGAAAAGAACCCCTTTTTAATTAGAAAAAAGTAACATACATTTCATTTATCTTGATTTTATAAAGTAAACTTTCACAGTAGTAGTAAGATTATGGTTTTAGTTTTTTTCTTAACCTTTGCCGAATTTAAGAATTTTATAACTTTAAAGGACGCTTTAGGTACAATGATACATACGTTGGTACAATTAAAGTATTTTAATTTTTTTTACTACCCTGTACAACATATTTATATAAAAGGTGAGTTAATTGTCAAGATAGTATTCGTCTACAACAGGTTGTGAATTAGCTAAGTTTTCACTTGTTGGGTTTAAGATTAGTTTCAGTTAAATTTTGTATTGGATACGAAATTTGCAAAAATATCAAAAATGCTTAGTGTAAATGATATCAATTTCGATAAAGATTTCATTCATACTGCATTTACGCTGTCTCGAAATCAAGTAGGTTTGATTTGAAATCTTTGTCGAAATCTATACCGTTTACACTAGCTTTTTGAAAATTTTCAAGATTTCGTAACCAAGACATTCCTTTGAGTGAAATTTATGTTAAACTGTAACCTAAGAATTGCCGACGTATCTAATTCACACACCTTTAATAGCATTTTTTGTAGAGCGTAGTTGATTCACTCACCTTTTCTATAGAAATTTTTACAGGGTAGTAAAAAAATAAAAATTCTAGATTTTGAGTAGATTTCGTCCAAATCTATTGACGAAGTATATTTCGTTTTGTATGATAAATCTAGTTAAAAATCTCGTAAGTACTAGATTTCGAGACAGTGCACTTCTCCATTTAAAATTTAAGCGCAAAAATTCAAATTTTTAACTTTTGCTTTAAAAAATATATGGTTCAACTGCTAACAATTCGACGACATAAATCCGAAAAATGTATGCCAATTACCAATTCAGTTTACATATAAACAACTGAGAATATTTAAATTTTTTATGAAGTTTTCAAGCTATGTAGCAAAAAAAATTGCATCAAGGAAAAAGTGTTTTTTTTAAATTAGTTGTAACTAAAATTTTACCCAAATGGATTACAATACTGGAGGTGTACTCTTAAAAAAAATTTCATGTGTCAAATTTCATGTTTTTATTAGTTCTTGTTTTGTGTTGAGTTACGAAAAAGTTTTTTTGTCTTCTGTAGTATGTATACAACTTGCGCTGCTCCCACTTTTCTAAGGAAAGATACATATGCAGTAGTTTGTGCGAAACTCAGGCTTCATGTCATACTAAAATGTGTTGTAGCCACTTGCAGCTTAAAATTGGCGGATTGCACATGCCAACACACTTATATCGGACAAACGGGAAGAAAGATAAAAACGAGATTTCGCGAGCACATAAGAGACTACAAACAAGAAACTGAGAGAACCAAGAACAATACCAGAATCGAATTTCGCGAACCACATATTCGACAACAAATGCACATCAGGACATATTAGAAAAACAGATAAACTAATACATTTACAACATAAAGGACGGCGATTGAACGAACTGGAGAACATGGAAATATACAAACAAAAACATTTGACGGAAGAATAATAAATAAACAAATAAATAAACACTGCTTCAGACATAATATTTGAACCGTTAAAATATTTTTACACAAAAGAAAACAGTAGTCCAGGCAACGTAGTAGGAAATGTACAAGACAAAAGGACTACCCGGAAACGTACATTTACAGATTATTACCTTCTTAGGGATAAAACACCTAATAACAAATCGAGCAGATTATAAACAAAATGTTAAACACAAACATAACACTAAGACGAAAATAAGAGAAACAGGTAGCAGGTAGAGACACACAAAAGCATGCAGAGGCGAGATAGAGAGAGAAATAGAAAGCTATACATAAAAGGATCAAGGGAGGAAGTTAGGTATACAAACGAATTATAAAAGAAACAAAGGACAACTGAAAAACGATTTAGTATTCAATAGAACACTGAAGATGGCACATAGCTGAAACCGATCTGTTTATCAACCAAATTTGACGTGGGATGACGGAAAATCGTTCCAAACTCTAGCGGGTTTCTTTCGATTATTAACCATAAACTGGTACGGGAACCAGTAGTCCCATAGATAACCTACCTTCCAGAGGGTTAAAGAGATGATGCCCGTCATTAGTGACATTATCTTTGATAACGTTCGTGAATATGGTGGCGGACTTTCCTCTTACCCTCAACAGGAAGGATGATTTTGTGACTGGTTATTGGTGAGGTCTACTTCGGGAGCTCTCGTGGTGGCTTTGGTTGCGAAAAACATCGCTGGGAGTGTTTTTGGTTTAATGACTGATTCTCGACCAGTGCTAGTGGCTGGTTGGACTTCGGACAACCAATGGAAAGCCCCTTTGTGCTGTTGTTAAACCTACAGTGGCTGCATCGGTAGTGCTTTGTGATCGGATGCTGGGGAAGGCCACTATAGCTGTCGTCTGCCTTTATGGTAGACTTCTACCTTGATGGTTATTCCTGGGTTGACTTCGGCTGCGAGGCGTTACCTTCTGATGTCGTAGAGATTAGATATCTCGAACAGTGTTGTGTTTTTCTTCCGACGGGGGTTTTTTAATTTGGAACGATTTTCCGTCATCCCACGTCAAATTTGGTTTGTAAACAGACCGGTTTCGGCTATGTGCCATCTTCAGTGTTCTATTGAATACTAAATCGTTTTTCTGTTGTACGTTGTTTCTTTTATAATTCGTTTGTATACCTAACTTCCTTCCTTGATCCCTTTTGTATTCTGCTCCCTATTTCTCTCTCCCGCTCTTTCTCTCTCTCTCTCGCCTCTATATGCTTTTGTGTGTCTCTACCTGCTACCTGTTTCTCTTACTATTATGTTTGTGTTTAATATTTGGTTTATAATCTGCTCTATTAGTTATCAGTTGTTTTATCCCTACGTAGGTAATAATCCGTAATTGTACGTTTCTGGGTAATCTTTCTGTCTTGTTCATTTTTTACTACGTTGCCTGGACTATTGTTTTCTTTTGTGTAAAAATATTTTAACGGTCAAATATTATGTCTGAAGCAGTGCTTATTTGTTCATTTATTATTCTTCCGTCAAATATTGTTTGCTTGTATATTTCCATGTTCTTTACTACGTTCAGTCGCCGTCCTTTATGTTGTGAATGTAATAGTTTAACTATTTTTCTAATATGTCCTGGTGTACATTTGTTGTCGAATATGTGGTTTGCGAAATTCGATTCTGGTGTTATTCCTGGTTCTCTCAGTTTCTTGTTGTAGTCTCTCATGTGCTCGCGAAATCTTGTTTTTATCTTTCTTCCAGTTTGTCCGATATAACTGTGTTGGCATGTGCAAGTTAATTTGTACACTTCTTGTTTATCTAGGAAGTCTGTTTCGTTTGTTCTGTTCTGTAGTATTCTACCCAAGTTGTTTCTTGTTTGGAATGCTGTGTTAATGTTGTGTTTTCTAAAAATTTTTGCCAGTTTGTATGTTGATTTTCCCATATACGTAAAGGTAACCCAGGTTTTCTTTTCTTGTTTCTGTTCTCTGTTCCGTTTCTTACTTGCCTCGATATCCTTTCTAATCTTGTCAACTAGGTCTTTTTTATGTCCGTTGTTTTCCGCTATGTTATATATTATTCCTAACTCTTTCATATAGGCCTCACGTGCTAGGGGTATTCGTTCAAGTCTCGTTATTAATTGCCTAATTGCTGCGTTCTTATGTTGTTGAGGATGGTTTGATGAATTGTGTATTATTGTATCTGTAGCGGTTGGTTTTCTGTATATTTCGTATTCAATTCTATTTAAGCTCTTGTTTGCCCTAATCGTTAGGTCTAGGTAGTTTATCCTTTCGTTCTCCTCCACTTCCATTGTAAATTTTATGTTTTTGTGTTGTTTGTTCAGTAGATCCAGAATTTGCTCCTCCATATTTCCTTCTATTGGGTGTTTTTTATTGAGGTATAGAACTTTAAGTTGGCATCACTTTTTTAACTGGCGGCCATTTTGTCAGCTGTCAAGTGATTAATATTTAGTTTGGTTTGCCATTTCATCATGAACAGGTTGACAAAAGAACAACGCTTGCAAATCGTGCAAATTTATTTCGAAAATAATGGTTCAGTTCGCGAAGTTTACCGCAAGCAAAATCGCAAAATTTTGTTCAGTGATGAGGCTCATTTTTGGTTGAATGGTTACGTCAACAAGCAAAATTGCCGCATTTGGAGTGAAGAGAATCCACATGAGACCCTTGAGACGCCATTACATCCACAAAAACTGACTGTTTGGTGTGCTCTATGGGCTGGTGGAGTCATTGGGCCATACTTCTTCCGAAATAATGCTGGAGAGTCAGTTACCGTTAATGGAGACCGGTATAGAGCCATGATAACCGACTATTTTGTTCCCAAATTGGATAACATGAATGTGGATGAGTTGTGGTTCCAACAAGACGGCGCTACATGCCACACAGCGCACGTCACAATCGATTTATTGAAGGAAACATTCGATGAGAGCATAATTTCGCGGAATGGACCTGTCAATTGGCCACCAAGATCGTGTGATATGACACCATTGGATTATTTTCTTTGGGGATATGTGAAGTCGCTCGTCTACGCCAACAAACCAGAAACGTTAGGGGACTTGGAAGCCAACATTCGTGGCGTTATTGCCAACATACGGCCCCATATGCTCGAAAAAGTGGTTGAAAATTGGACCTGTAGAATTGGCTTTATTCGAGCCAGCCGCGGCGGAAACATGCCCGAAATCATATTTAAACATTTATGGCATAAAATTATCCTTCCAATAAAGCCAAATTGATGGACATTAAAACGATTTTCTTGTGTTTTATTTCAATTCGAAGTTCTATACCTCTAAAAAAAACACCCTGTATTACACATATAACATCGTCGACGTAGCTTGCATAGAATGTTACCCCAAAATTTGTTTTTAACTCCTCTACGTATTTCTCTTCTAAATTTTGCGTAAATACTTCCATGAATATTGCTGATGTTGGATTTCCCATTCCTAGTCCGTTGATTTGCCTATATATGCTATTGTTGAATTTGAAGTAATTCTGCTCCAATGTGGCTTTTAGCGTGCTTGTGAGTTGCATTGAAAAATCCACGTCTTCTGTTTTATTGAGTAGTGTTTTATGTAGAATGTTTATTGTCTCTGCTGTTGGGATTGATGGATATAAGTCTTTTATATCAAATGAGACTAGTTTAGTATTTTCTGTTATCTGTATGCTCCCTATCTTGTTAACTAATTCCGTGGTGTTGGCTATTGTGTGTTTATTCTCTAGGTCCAAAGTATCTTTCAGTATTGTTTTTAAGTATTTCGATAGTATATAGCTCGGAGCAGATTTATAATTAATTATGGCTCTCATTGGCGTGTTTTGCTTATGTATCTTCGGTAAAGCGATCATAGATGGAGCGGATGGATTCATAAGTGGTAATGAATATGATATGCCTGGTTTTATTACTTTGGTTGCCTTTTTTATTAATTCCTTTACCTTTGCCTGGTATTCGTCTGCAGGATCTTTCCTGATTCTCCTGCATTTAGTATCCAAAACGGAACAGTTAATAGTCGTTAAAAGTCGTTAAGTTTTTTGTTCGAAAATTGTTTGACTGTGAAACAATATAAAAATATTTGTGATCTAAATATGTCCCATAGCAGTAATAATTACCTATCATACAAAAAAAGTATGTATATGAATTTAAATTGAAATGAAACAGATTTTTTATTTACGCAATACCCTGTTAAAAATATACGATACTACAAGCATGCAGCTTGAATAAAAAAGTTAAAAAAATGTTCAAGTGAAATCTTCTATAGGTACGTTAAACAATTTGTCTATAGGTAAAATGTTTCATTTTGGCGTCACCGACATACTGAAAAACTTAGTTATTCCATATCTAGAAGCTGCTATAGTTAGAATCCTAAAATTTGCTGTAAGTTACTTAAATTTGGTGCATGTTACTTTGAAAATAATGTATGTATACAAGAATAAGGCTGGAGGACTAGGACTATTGAGAAGAGTACTCCTGAAAATGAAAACTATTAATTCGCGGACGAAGTCGCGGGAACAGCTAGTAGTATGAAAACCAGAATAAAAACTTAAAAACAGAGATCTCTTAGTTTAAAGTTTTCACTTCTGTCGGCAGTCGTCAATGACTGTATTTTGCTTTTTACTTTTTCTTTACAAAAAGTCTGCGAAGGTAAAGTGTACCTATACAGTCCTTAAAGGGTGTAAAATAGTTGAGGCTCTATTTCATGGGGAAGGCGTTGATTTTTTGTTTTGAAATTTCAAAAATATAGTTCTAACTAAAAATTAAAAGATGTCAGAAAATTTCAGGTCTGTGTTGTATACGAGAAAAAGTTATTACAATTTAAAAATGAAAGAGATACAATTGTACCTTATCAGTTCGACAAGAGTTCAGTTTATAAGTTGAATAAAATATAAGTTAAATAAACAGAGTACGATCCATTATAACTTAGAACCACGGTACGTAAGGTTTTGACAGTATGATTTCAAGTTGAATGGGCCGATTTCTTAAAATTATAACTAGGTAATCCCTTAATGCAGCACTAACTTATGTACCGAATTTAATACAATTAGCTGTAGTGGTAGGGTACCTCCCATGCTATAGGTAACTATGCACGGGCAGATATCTATTTGACAAAATTTTAAGTAAACTTTTAAGTAACTCACACTAAGATTTGAAACCTTCATGAATATACATAAGGAGTTCTCCAGATATAGGATGATTTATAATTGCTTTAGTGATGAGGTTTCTTTCCCTTCACTCAGTTTTTCGTTTTACTGCACAAACTGGCTGCAAAGTAACTTACACAGACTCTATAGATAATGATAATTAGGTTTCTGTCATGACCTTGGTGAAGTATAAGATAAGAATAGTAATAAATATCGTATTGAGAATAGGTATCTGCCATTGTATTTTGCGGTAACAACATTTAAGTCGTTAAAAAATCCAATTGGCAGCCTTTATGATATTTCATAAATATCTTCGTGCCTGGGTGATACCATAGCAACCGCGGATTAAACTAATGAGTACCCATCTCGTCTATTATTAATACATATAAAAGCGAATTTGAAGAAATGTATAACGTTATATAAAATATTGAAAGTTTTCCAGCCATGTGCAGTTAGACTAATACTTAATATAACTAAAAACTCGTTTTTCTTATAAAATTATATGAAAACCTGCAAATCCAAGTTTTGGATAAGGCATACTCAACATTATGACCTATCAGCAGAAACTAAATAAAAAAAGATATATTTTTTAGAATAATAGCAGATTAATTTTCTTTTTGCATATTTGCAACCTTTTTGCAAAGAACTGCATATTTTACATACAATTTCTTAAAAGCTTTTATTTGAATTTTTAAAAGCTTAAGATATGCGATTTTGTTTGTAGTTTAAAAATTGAACTTTGCCCCGCGATAGTTAATTCATGAACAGCAGCAATTTTAAAGAGATAAAAACGATATATTTTATTTAACCTACAGTTTAAAATAATATTTATTTGTTTTCGAAATGAAAATAAAAAACTCTAAATTTAGCTGCAGAATTGCGGAAATAGAACTATGCAATTAACTGAGTTTTGAGGAATTGCTCCCAATTAAATTTACATATACATATAAATCAATAACAAATTTTTTTTATAGGTGATAATGTTGATTGCTGGATGGAAATACAACATGGTAAAGGTCCCTGGGCACCACCTGTAAGCGGAATTGTTCCCCTTGGCTCAACACTTACATTGGTTGTAGCCATTAATGATTTTCGTGGTAAGTGTTCGCTAAACGAAAGTCTTAAAGATAGACCCTTAACTTCATTTTCAAAAAGAGTACAAACACTAATAAAATTGTATTTGTTTATTTTCTTCAAAGGTGAATTCGATATGCGTGTCAAGTCCTGTGTTGCTTCTGACGGTTCCGGCCACGTTATCAATCTGTCCGATGAGTTTGGTTGTGTTTTGCGACCTAAAATGATATCGCGCTTCTTAAAAGCAAGAGCACCAGATGAAAGAGCAACTGTCATAACATATGCTTTTTTTCATGCCTTCAAGTTCCCCGATGCTTTGAGTGTGCACATCAAGTGCAAAGTGGAGATATGTAGACATGGTTGTTTGGATCACTGTCAGTTAAACGAAAATGCCAATGAACGCAAAGATATCATGATGAATGACAACATTATAAATCCAAACAACTTGCTGAGTGAAGTTGGCAATGTTGGCTTAGGTAGCGGTGGGGTAGGAGCATTAGCAGGTACAGCGGGGTTAGGTGGAGGCTTGAGCAGTACAACGCATCATAATAGCATGGCTGGCCAAACCAATGACATGGGCATGGGAAATCCTGAGACGGGTGTACGTGATCATGACATTTTCTACGACGACATCATACACAATCGAAAACAGTTATCTCAAATCAATAGTGGCATTGCAAATATATTAGATCAGTTCAACAATGTTCATGAAAAGAATGCAAATTTGCCACCCCGCCCAGTACATGAAGATCCCGAAGAGGCAGATTTGGAGGATATATTCGGCGAGGAAGAGTTAGCTGACTTGGATGAAGCTCAATATATGGAATTGCGCAAGAGTGGTAAATTCCCCCATGGACCAAGGCAATTGGCGCAAAAACGTATGGGTGTACCAATGGCAGGACCAAGATCTTTAGAGCCCAAAAACAAAGATGAACAGCCAAGGCCCGTCTATAGACCTCAAGCTGAAGCATTGAAAAAGACACCTAAAGATCACATCGATCTGGACCAGCATGAAGAGGAAATGGCAAATGAAGACATTTACAAAACTCATGAAGGCAATGCCCGTCGTAGACGACGTGCTATAGTTATTTCTGATCGTAAAGTTCGCAGCGCTGATGTGGGTGTTAGTGGCATCTACGATGTTATATCCGAAGCAGATTTGGCATTCTCTCCCGATGTTAAACCGGAGGCTGTTACTGTTTTTCAGGGCAAGATAAGTGAAGAAGTGGTTTATGGCATTTGTATGCCGGTACCCGGTTTCAGTATACTCTTTATTGTCGTTATATCGGCTACTATTGTTTCAGCTTTAATAGCTGGTTCCCTGCTCTATCGCTATCAACTACAAAAAGAGGCCATGGAAAAACAAACACCTATGCCTATACAGGGTACTCTGGCCTCATGGATGACCCTTCGACTATTTCGCTTGCGCGAAGAGCAACACCAGACTCAAAGTGCCCAAAATGCTGCCGCTGTGCTAGCTGTTCAAAATTCCTTAGTTGCTGCCGCAAGCATGTCTCAAGAATCGGTACAATAATTGGGGGCTTTTTTAGTATAACAAAATTGTTTTATATAACTCATAAAAAATTTCAGACAAAAAATAAATCGAAAAATAAAAGCACAAATTGACTAAAAGTCGTATAATATTTTATATATTTTTTTTGTATTTATAAAATTCGGGCATAAATTCAATATGTAATTAATTGTTTATCTGATATTTCTTATTCTTATTTAATTTTTATTCATTTTATTGTGACTTGATTTTGCCAAAATTTTTATTGTTTAAAATTTAAATGTTTTTTTTACTAGTTTTTAAGGTCTTAATTTATTATTCTGATATTATTTTATACTTATTTTTTAAAAATTATTTATTTTTTAAATAAATTTTTATTTATTGGTGCTTCTGTGGTGCATTTAGTTAAATCTACACAAATCATTGTTCGAGTACTTATGTATATTAGGGAATGACTTTTTTTGGCAAAATTTCTTAATCGCAGTATGCTATGAGCAATGTTGTACTGATAATAATAATCGTTTTTATTTCATTTTGGTCAAAAAAGTTCCCAGACCGAACACAATATCTAAAACTCTCCGAAAATTTTTTTTAATATCGGTAGTTATTATTTCGGCTTTAGTGCAATACTTGAATTAATGTAAATTCAAATTACTTTTTTAAGAGTGGAATATTAGAATACCTAATCAGACTAGCAGAATTTATTAATACTAGTTACTAATTACGACAGCCACTACACTCTCATCATTAGTGTTCTTTGTTGACTTTAAGGAAACATCAGGTGAAAGCGAACAACGAATGCTGATGACGACAGTGCATCGGCGGTCAAAATTAGAAGTACTAATACATTCCGTACAACAATTTTTTATTATCTGTTTCAATTTGCTTTTATTTGTTTCCATTTATGCTATACATACAAATATGTACATATATGCTATATATTTTATATATTAAAAAAATACCTATACATATAACAATAATAAATAGCTATAATTGTAAGAAAATAAAAACTACTTTCAATTAATTTTATTTTATTATACTCAAAAGAAAACTATAACTCAAAAATTCATCGCGTTTGGTGTGGGTACTTTTTTAACAATCGCGAAAAACTACTATGTGGTGAAGACTTTGATATTTGGTTGATTCTGAGATTACCGGCTAATTTACTGTCCTTGTGTATTTAAATAGAACATAAAATATATTCCACTTCATTGCTTACTTTACAACAAAGCTGTATATGTCCTTTGCAGTAATTAAAATAATTTTTACTAAAATTGTTTTATTAAAAAAAAAATCCTAGCAAAGCGTTCAAATATCATTACCCTGATTGTTCTTAACACTACTTTCACTTAAATTTGCTTACATTTTTAACAAAAATTTTATATAATTTTTTAATAAAATTAGTGCAAAGTAAAAAAATAATATTGAATTGTCTCTTTTTTTTGTAATGTATATAATTTTTTATTAATTTTGTAGATGATTACCTTTTGTATCTGAATGTACACGTCATTCCCCTGTAAAATAGTACATTTGTTAAAATTGAAATTTTCAAAGCATTGTTGATTTTAAATAACTCAAAATTGAAAGAACTTTATATCTACTTTGTATAAATATGGCTGAATTTTTGCCAACCATATTTATAAAATTAAGTCAATCGCGTTTTTTCTTTCGTATTGAGCTTTCACGCTTAAGTCTGTCATTCCCTGGTGTTGTTTAAAAAAAAGCTCAATATATTTTTATAACTTTTGTGTGTTTTTTAAGCTTATTTTAAATATTAACTTCCAATCCATGCCAATTTTTTGATGGCAAGTATTTAAATTTGAAGATATTCGTCATTCTCCTGCCAAAAATATGGAGCCTAACTGCAAAAAGACGTAGTAATATATTAGCACTTACGTCTTTTTTTGCGGTTATGGATCGATATTTTCGTAATTTTAATTATTGTTAAAAATTTTCACAATTCGGTTAAAGATGAAGAAACTAATGTGTAACGATAATTGAATGATTAAGTAACTTATTTGAACGACTAAATTCAGCAAAAAAAAAAACCAATGCCAAAATTATGTGGAAATTACTCCGTAACCTCAGAATCAACCATTTTCCAAAAACTCAAAAAGTCATTACCTTAATGTATATCCGTTCTTCAGCTTAAGTTTATTTATGAAATTAAAAAAAAATTAACATAATGGTTGTAAAAACCTATTGTTTGTTGTTTTTTCCTTTGGCTTTAATTTCTTATTACCTAATTGGACAATTTCGGTTGTATTTAAAAATTATTAAACTGCATTTCTTATCTTCGCTCCTTTGTTCAGAAAGTTTCTTCATGAATAATACAATTTGTATTTAGTTAAAACATTTTTTTCGTTGTAAACAATTCAATGAAACTGATATGAGTCTTTATTTTCAATTTATTTTATCGAAATTAAGAGCCTGATTGCACTAGATGAAATAACAATTCGCTTCAAAAATTTTTTATGAAATCCTTTAAACAACTACGTAAGTTTGATTTAACTGCCTTTTGTTTAAGAGCACTTTTGCCTTAACTGCACAAAGTAATTATCTGGTGATACTATTCCTTAAAATTCCATACAAATAAGTTTTTTAAGTGAACTTTCTATACTTGTACTTTTAAGATAAATGCTTTAAATTTTTGCCACTCTAAAATATTTTCATACAAAAAATCAATCTTAGCTGCATTTTGACTTAACTGGACAACATATTTGTTTTCTGTGATTATTCTTCAAAATCCATTTTAAGTGTACTTTGTATACCTGCACATTTAATATATTTTTTGAGAGGTTTTAATCATTTTCATATAAAAAGTTAAGGTTAGCTGCACACATTAATTAATTGTGTGTACGTGCACATAAAGACAGATAAATACATTTAAGCTAACAGCGTTTTTAAATTATCTGCATAAAAAATCGTGAAAAGATTGTGCAGCTAAATCAAAATTACTGCAACTGCTTACTTTTCGTAGATATTTCCAAAAATAAGTTTGAATTCGTGTTTGTGAATCAGGAAGTAAGTCATATTTTTTAATAAACTATAAACTGCAAAATATAAAACATCTTTTATTTAAACTTTAAGCATAAAATATAACATTTTTGTATAATTGCAAAATCAATACAAGCATAAATAATAATAAAAAATAACAAACATTTCTTAAACAATTTATTTTATTTGTGATATTTTCTTATTTGATATTAAGATTTAACTAGATAAGTACGATTATCATCAGGGCTTGGACTTTCATGCAAATGCATGTTTTTTCTGGTAACAGATAAAGGGGTATTGACTAATTATCTATGCGAATCATCAAATTTTAAGTAGTTTGGCATCGATTTGTAGTTGAATATTTTTGCATATTTAGGTAGTAAGTGCATATTTTTCAATAAATGCATATTTTTGGAGTAATAAAAATTTTTTTAATGCATATTTCTCAATTTTTGACAAAAATATTAATACGCCGTTTATGGATGGCAATTGAGCTTCAGCTGGGTTGCCAGTTGCTAAAAACGATACTAATGGTGGCAACTGGCAACTGAGAGCTATAAATATCAGTTTCTATTTAGTACCATTAATATTCAGTTGCCGACTGGCAACGCAACTAAAGTTCGGTGCATTAAATAATAGACCAAATTATGTTTGTTTCATGTTTTTTTCTCTAATAATAAAAAAAATTAAAAAATATATTCATATATGGGGTATTCACAAGGTGTCTTATCATATCATAATGTCATAAAGTGCTAATATTTTAAGATAGTTTAAAAACATTGTTGTTGTGCTTCAAATAAAAAAGTCCTAAAATAATAAGAATTTTTGTGCTGTGTTTATTGTTTTGTCATAACTCACAGTAAAAATCTGAGCCGAACCGGCGAAACTATTTATTCGAGCCGGCGATAATGTTTACAATCCGCCGCCATTGATATAAATGAACGTAAGTAATATGCAGTAAAGTATGACCTAAAATTGTTCACAGTTTTATAACTTCACTTTTGATTACATTTTTATAGCTGTGTAACAAGTAAAAATAAAGAAATCGAGACATTTAAAAATATGCAAGTGAGAAAATTTTGTTTGTATACTTTAGCTGGCTGGCAGCCAACTAACGTTTTTCCGCTAGCAGTCGCGTGGAAAATTAGTCGGCTCAGTCACCGGCAACAGCTGGTTTCGTTTATTTTTATGTATTGAAACAATTTCATTTTCGGTGTGCGTTTGTTTTGGTACTTGTTCGTAGGTAAATGTATATTTTTCATTCTTAGGTTCATTTGTTAAGCGCTAAAATCAATTTTTAGTTGCATGAAAGTCCGAGCCCTGATTATCATGCTTACCTTCGATTGATTGAATGCAAAATCATATTTTGCTCTTTAAAATAAATTCAGCAAAGGGTGAGTCCAACTACCACCTCGTGAGAATTTTAAGTGTCTAACTATTGCGGTTCGCAAGATACAACTCAAGGCGATTTTGCATTTCTTGTTTTGGGACACCCTTTAATATATAGGTTTTTTTATTTTTGGTATATGTTGTTGTTGTAGGTGTTATAATAGTGCATTTACATTGGCTCGAAATCTAGTACTTACGAGATTTCGAGCTAAATCTAGTTGTTTCCTGCTAGATTTACGACACAAAACGAAGTCTACTTTGCCACTAGATTTGGACGAAATCTACACAAAATCTAGTTCTTTTCTCTTTTAAATTTATTTATTGAATCTTCAATTGTAAATTAAACTAACAATAAGTATTAAAATCTTAAAACTAAAATTGTTAATACATAATTAGTCCAGCCACAGCTTGACAAAATATTAGGATTCAAAGGTTGGTGCTTTAGATGTTTTACGTCTCTCGTGTTCGGCTGAGCACCAGAATGTCTCCTTCTCAGCCGACAGTGTCCTCTTAAATTTATGTTGTTGCGGGCTAGGGGATTTGGATGCGACTCGAGCTTTTTTTTATATATGTTAACACATGTTTTGAAACCGCTCGTTTCTATCATATCGAAATCCCACTGTAATTAAACGAAGAACTTTATTTTGTCGCCTTTGAATTTTCTCTATATTTGGTGCAGAGGCGCACAGTGGGTCAGATTTGAAATAAAGGAATTTACGATTTTGTTAATGAAATGCCGATTTTTTTGTTATGCCAATCGAAAGAACTAATGAGTACAATCAACATTTATTACATGTAATTTTTTCGAAAAATTAGTATTTAACGAAATATGATGACTATGGAACGAAAACTTAGTTTCTGTGGTGCTACAAGTCCGGCTCAGATCCCGTCTTCTCATTTCAGATGTTCTACTCTATGAGTGCTTAGGTAGAATAATGCGACAATATCACATCGAAATAAGTGCCGGCTTGAAGGTAGGCACTTTTTTCATATTTTTAAGTCTTGCTGAGCATTATATTTATACTGGGCAATGAAATAATCAGCTGATTACGATTCTGATTAACTAATTACGATTACTAATTTCGTTCTTTTATGTTTCTTATGACCCAATTATGAAATTGAGATCAATTAAATACATACATAAATATCGCTACTTTAAATGTTAACGGTTAAATAAAAAATAAATGTTAAATTTCAGACTCCTACGATCAAAAACGGCGACTGTATTAAAGACATATAAACGGACGTAACTACAAGGCAGGTATTTTTTAAGCTTGTAAACAACGGTGTAAACGTGCATTGAATTTGTTATTTTTCGTCTTTTTTCTTTTCAATTCCAAAATTCTAATAAGCTTAATACTTTAGTTTTTTGCTTCTTCCGTAAAACAATAGTTACGTCCGTTTTTATTTCAGAGGACGATATGGAGATATATTAGTAATAAACAAATAATAAATAACATTTTTGTGTAGTTAGGTCCGTTTGCATTTAAGGTGACTATATATATATGTATGTGTGTAAATGATCTCAATTTCATAACTGGGTCATTAGAAACATAAAATAACGAAATTAGTAATCGTAATTAGTTAATCAGAATCGTAATCAGTTGATTATTTCATTTCCTAGTACAAATACATATAATACTTAAAAATATGGAAAAAAGTCTCTACTCACAGAGTAAAACTTTTGAAATCAGAAGACGGTACCTGAACCGCACTTGTAGCACCACAGCAACTAAATTTTCGTTCCATAGTAAAAAACACATTCACCATCATATTGCGATATATATATTTTTTTTAATTTTTCGAAATAATTACATTTGATAAATGTTGATTGTATTGATTGGGTCTTTCGATGGGTATAACAAAAAATCACCATTTTGATGAAAAAAAATCGCTAATTCCTTTTTTCAAATCTGATCCAGCGTGAGGCGTTGCCCCATAACTAGGGTTGTCATGACGTTATTTACAAATAGAGGACAACAACCAAATAAAACCCGGACATTTTCTTTAAAAAGTAGGACATTGAAAATTAACCAAAGTTTTTAACATATTTTGAATTCATTTTATTTATTATCAATAGAAACTTATATAAATAAATGGGTTAACATTTAATTGCACATACATATTGTTACGCAATGAAAATGCAGATTCAAATATAACGGCACAAACTGACAACCCGATTATTATCTGCTTTATACCCCTAAATCACTGTCCATAAAATCAAAATCTGGCAACCAAGTACTTTTATTGTTGAATAAAACTTGGCATCACTCGCCAACTGTCAATAGAATTCAAAATAGCGGAAAATGGAAGTTTCCGGAATCTTCAGGAAACGGTAGCTAGAACTTACAAGATTATTCGAGACTGCTTAATTGCAATTACAAACAGTGATATTAAACTTAAACAACATCAGCTGCAAGAGATGTAAACTTAATAACAGCGTAATTTGTTTAAGTTGCAAACATTAAAACATGTGTGTGTGCGAAGATACACAAACAGAAGAAAAATCTCATGCATCACACGCACATACACTACACCATAACAAGACCAAATGATCATGCCGTATACTTAAAGATAAAAAGAGACAACTACATTCCAGAAAGCTAGTGAAGTTACCAGAAGGTTTTATAATTGACTATATAAGGGGAGGCTGCCAGACGACATGGATAAGTGTGTTTTTAAACTTAGACGAGTAAACATCGCCAAGAATAGTTAGTGTGTACATCGCGTTTAGTTGTACGTGTTTTTGAAGTAATAAATAAAGTGTTACTGAGAATTTATTTGTAAAATAAATATCCGTATTTAATATTATTGCAATTCAACGAATCCTGTGAAAATAATAAAACCGTTTTTATGTAAAGGACGTAACCATTGGTGTCAGAAGTGGGATTGCAAAATAAAATAAAAAGGACATTAATAATAAAAATAAAAAAATGACATTATTAATTAATAAAAATTACAAAAGGACATTAAAAAAAATAGAAGCCATGAAGTTTGAAGAGCTAAAAGTGGAGCAGTTAAAAAAGAGGCTGAGTAAGCTACAACTGCCAACAACAGGCAAAAAAGTGGAACTTCAGAAGAGGCTGATAGATGAGTTCAAGCAGCGTGGTATCGACATCGGGACATACGAATTTGAGGATAAAGAGGAAATAGAGGTATGTACTCGTGCTACAGTAAGCAGCATGGACTTAACTACAATGTTCGCCGCTATGATGCAAAAATTTGAAAACCACAAATGAGAAATTTGAAGAAACATCTAGAGTGAACAATGAGAGAATGCTGGCTGAAGTCAAGGCCGAAGTTCAAGAAACATCTAAGGCCACAAATGAGAAACTTCAAGAAACATCTAAGGCCACAAATGAGAAACTTCAAGAAATTTCTGAAGCCATAAATAGAAGAGTAGATGGCATTGAAGTACAAGTCAGCAAATTTGACGAGAAACTCTCAGAACTAGAGAACAAACTCCATAGCCTAGAAATTGGCGGCGTCGAAGTGCATGTAAAAGATGTTGGCGAGAAATTACATGACCTGGAAGCAAAAATTTTTAATCTTCAGCATCAAAGAGGGCCAGTGAGAGTTATTCCAGAGGTTTCCAGCAGAATTAAGACTCCTTGTTTCGATGGCAGCGCACCTTTGAACATCTTCAAGTTCCAGTTCGAAAAAGTTGCCAGCAAAAATGGTTGGAACAGTGAAGAAAAGGCCATAGAGTTGATTTTGGCCTTAAAAGGAGCCGCAGCGGAAGTACTCGAAACCGTACCAGGGAGCTGCAGAAACAATTTTGATGACATAATGGCGGCACTGCAGCGGAAATATGGTGGCGAATATAAGCGAGATATATACCGCATGGAATTGCGATGTAAAGGACAGAAGCCCAGTGAGTCTCTACAAGATTTCGCAATGGAAATTGAGCGGTTAGTGCAGCTTACGTATCCAGGCGAAAACCATCCATTCCTGGATCATGTCAAAACAGAGGCGTTTGTTAACGGCATCCGTGATCCTGACATCAAGCTTGCAGTGTGTGCTACACAAAAGGCTACCTTTGCGGAAATGGTTTCATTTGCACTAGCTCAGGAGACTGCTAGGGTGATTATGAAGCCGCAGGTATGCAAGGTGCGGAACGTGGAGGTCATTGCCGAAAATGAGAGTGATCTTGTCTCTAACATCAAGGAGGCAGTGAGACAAGCATTGGCGGAGAAGGACGGCAAAGCAAAAGCTAAATGTTATAACTGCGGCAAAGTTGGCCACTTCCAGCGCAACTGCAACGTGCCAAGAAAAAGAGCCAGATCTGTTTCGCCACCAAGAAACAGTAGACGGGTGAGCCGACAAACAACGCAAGAGTCCCCGTTAAACTAAAACGAGCTAGCACTAAGGGGCAAGAGCTGGCTCCCACAAACGACGGCCTCATAATCTCCATATCAGTAATGCAGCAGAAAAATAGCAGCCTTACTGCATGTGGATACATCAACGGCGAAAAGCACATCTTCACCATAGACACAGGAGCGTCGCAGTCAATAATCTGGCCCGATATAGTAAAGGGAAAGTGTGAACCTTTAAGGAATATAAGACTACGTACAGCTACTAGGCTATAGCCAATATAAGCGTGAAACATGTGTTTATCGGTGCCGATATTGTTGACGAGGTTATTATTGGAGCCGATTTTATGATAAATCATGGCATTAACCTGCATATGGGGCAACAAGTGATGATTTGGGGTAATGTTGAAATACCGCTTGATGTTGGATATGACAATCAAACGCACGTAAGGAAACTAGTTGCTATTGAAAACCAGACGATACCACCGCAGTCTGAATCAGTAATATGGGCATGCATGGAGGGAGATTGTGAGGACAATCGGTTGTGGGTAGTAGAACCAACAGAAATTAAGAGCGAGCTATTAACAGCAAAAGCCCTCGTAAAAACTTGCAAAGGAGGAAAGATCCCTATAAGAGTACTTAATTTATCAGGCAACAAAAAAGTCGTCAACGGAAATTCTGCTATAGGCCAATGTACTCCACCAGAGGCAATAATAAACTGCGAGCGAAAGCCAGAACCAGCCAATATGTCCGCAAAAGAACGTGAACAATTTGAAGAACACGTGGGGAAATGGGTAGCAGGATTAGCAGCTCCTGATAGAAATAAAGCTAAACAGTTGCTACAAAGGCACGCCAGCGTCTTCGCCTTGAAAAATCAAAGCCAAGGGAGAATGGCAATAGTAAAACATGAAATAAATACAGGCGAAGCAAGGCCGATCAAACAGCCACCCAGAAGTGTACCCCTAGCAAAAGCGGAATGAGGTAAAAGAACTCGTCCATGAAATGGAGCGGAATGGTGTAATCGAGCCATCTTCAAGTCCTTGGAGTTCACCCGTGGTCTTAGTCAAAAAAAAAGGATAACAGTACGAGATTCTGCGTAGACTACAGAAAGCTCAATGATGTTACTAAGAAGGACAGTTATCCGCTACCAAGAATTGACGACACTTTCGACACGTTGGCTGGAACGAAATGGTTCTCCACGTTGGACCTACAAAGCGGATATTAGCAGGTGGAGGTTGCAGAGAAAGATAAGGAGAAAGCCCCTTTTAGCGCGAGCGATGGATTATGGCAGTTTAGAGTTATGCCATTCGGGCTCTGCAATGCTCCAGCTACTTTTGAACGCCTAATGGAACGAGTGCTGAAGGGACTTCACTGGAAGACTTGTTTGGTGTACCTTGATGACATCGTCGTGATGGGAAAAACTTTTGATGAGCACCTCTAAAATTTGGCAGAAGTTCTTCAACACATATCATCAGCTGGTTTAAAACTTAGCGTGAAGAAATGTGCATTGTTCCAGAAAGAAGTAAGGTATTTGGGCCATCGAGTTACGGCAGACAGAATCTCAACGAATGAAGATAAAATACGAGCAGTAAAGGACTGGCCTCGCCCGAAAAATCTCCAAAAACTGCGCAGCTTTCTGGGCCTTTGTACCTACTGCAGACGCTTTGTACCAAATTTTGCCAACGTCGCTGCAAGCCTGCATGAGCTGACCAAGAAGTCGAGGCCGTATCACTGGGGCGAACAGCAGGAGAATGCGTTCCAGACACTCAAGGATTTACTGAGTACGTCACCAGTACTAGCCTACCCCATAGCCAGAGAGAAATGTTTGCTTGATACAGATGCGAGCGGCTATGGCATAGGAGGTGTGTTGTCACAAGTAGTCATTGGCACAGAAAAAGTGATAGGCTATTATAGCCGTATACTCTCAAAGCCTGAGAGAAACTACTGTGTGACACGACGTGAGCTTTTGGCAGTGTTGGAGTGCATAAAACACTACCATAAGTATCTGTTTGGCCAACACTTTAAGCTGAGGACCGACCATTCTGCATTGAGATGGCTGTCGCAGTTTAAAAATCCTGAAGGGCAGCTAGCTCGGTGGATTGAACGTCTTCAAAGCTACGACTTCAGCATCGAGCATAGAAGGGGTGTAAAGCATAACAATGCAGACGCTTTATTACGACGGCCCTGTAGCTTGGAGTGCAGACATTGTGTTAAGGCCGAAAAGAAGGAATGCGTTATTGATGTTCGGCTAACACACATCGATTCCGATGAGGACTGGTCAGTGGCACAGAGCAACGACACCATATTGGCGACAATTATAGCAGCCAAAGAGGAAAATAGAAGGCCTGCTCGCAATGAAATATCAGCTGAAAGCCCACTTGTGAAATCTTATTGGGCTCAGTGGAATAGCCTAAGGCTGATAAACGGGTGCTTGTACCGCGTATGGGAAAGTGCAGATGGTAAAACGGCTTCCAACCTAATAGTTGTGCCATCTTCCAAGGTGAATAAGGTTTTGCACGAGTTCCACAATGGTCCTAGTGGCGGTCATCTGGGAGTGACAAAAACGCTGGAGAAGCTAAAACAGCGTTTTTATTGGGTTGGGTGTCAACAAGCCGTAGCCGACTGGATAGCAAACTGCCCACAGTGCATCGCAGCAAAAGGACCAGTAAGAAAAAGTCGAGGACAGCTGCAACAATACAACTCGGGTGCACCATTTGAGCGGATAGCAATGGATGTAGCAGGTCCTTTTCCCGTCAGCGACGCCGGGAATCGCTATGTTCTTGTGGTGATGGACTATTTTAGTAAATGGCCAGAAGTATATGCGATACCCAATTAGGAAGCAAGGACAGTTGTGAATGCATTTGTTAACAACTGGGTATGTCGCTATGGTGTTCCAATAGAATTACATTCTGACCAAGGTAGAAACTTCGAGTCTGCTATATTCCGGGAAATGTGCGAATTATATGGTATAAAGAAAACAAGAGCGAAGCCGCTGCACCCACAGTCCGATGACATGGTAGAAAGATTTAATCGTACCCTAGAAGAGTACCTGCGAAAAGTGGTAAGCGCGCATCAAAGGCAACAGCTCTTCCCAAGAGCAAGAAACTTTAAATGAGCTACATGAATTTGTACGCAACCGAATTAGAATGGCCAGTGACAAGATGAAGGCTAGATATGACCGAGCAGCAAATTCTGAGGGATTTAATGAGGGTCTATTGGTTCTACTTTACAACCCACAACGAAAGAAGGGATTGTCACCAAATTTGCAGACTCACTGGGATGGACCGTATAAGGTGATTAAAAGGTTGAACGATGTCGTCTATATGATAGAGAAGTACAACAGCCCCAGGTCCAAAATGAAAATAGTACACCTGGAACGACTGGCGCACTATGAAAAAGGTGATTGTGTGCCTATTCGGGATGAACAGGCTTAAGTGGGCGGCAGTGTTACGAAATGAAAATGCAGATTCAAATGTAACGGCACAAACTGACAACCCGATTATTATCTGCTTTATACCCCTAAATCACTGTCAATAAAATCAAAACCTGGCAACCAAGTACCGCAATTAAACTTGGCATCACTCGACAACTGTCAATAGAATTCAAAATAACGGAAAATGGAAGTTTCCGGAATCTTCAGGAAACGGTAGCTAGAACTTACAAGATTATTCGAGACTACTTAATTGCAATTACGAACAGTGACATTAAACTTAAACAACATCAGCTGCAAGAGATGTAAACTTAATAACAGCGTAATTTGTTTAAGTTGCAAACATTAGAGCATGTTGTGTGCGAAGATAAACAAACAGAAGAAAAATCTCATGCATCTACACACGCACATACACTACACCATAGCAAGACCAAATGATCATGCCGTATACTTAAAGATAAAAAGAGACAACTACATTCCAGAAAGTTAGCGAAGTTACCAGAAGGTTTTATAATTGACTATATAAGGGGAGGCTGCCAGACGACATGGATAAGTGTGTTTTTAAACTTAGACGAGTAAACATCGCCAAGAATAGTTAGTGTGTACATCGCGTTTAGTTGTACTTGTTTTTAAAGTAATAAATAAAGTGTTACTGAGAATTTATTTGTAAAATAAATATCCGTGTTTTATTTTATTGCAATCCTGTGAAAATAATAAAACCGTTTTTATGTAAAGGACTAAAAACGTAATAATATGTATGTACATAATACAAATAATAGCATACATACAATAATAGATTCTTATGTCTTATACTTGTCAGCACTTCCTATATCATTTAAAATTTTAGAATTGCATTACACTAAATAATTGTAAAATTCCTGACATTTCATTTCAAAACTATATTTACATTTAATTATATGGGATATTGTTTGTGGATCTAACCTATTTCTTTCAGGCGTAAATTGGGCTTTTATCAACGAAAAAATACGTTCCACTTTTGCGTTATGAGCAGGAATACAGAAAGTAAACTCAATTATTTTCTTTATCTCAAAGCAATTTTCATATTTTGTAAAGAAAGTGCACCAAAAAGTGTTCTAATTTAAAGTTTCGTATTTTATACTTTTCAAAAAAGCTTTGTAGCAAATAAATTCATTAAAAAGCAACTCTTCATCTAGCGAGAGCCCAAAAGTAGCTAAAAATTCAACGGAAGACTGAACATTAGACCATAAAGCGGAATCAGTAGCTTTAAAATCTAGCCATTTAAACACGTCAACAATTTTCAAAGGTTTCCTCCAAGATTGTAAATAATCTATCATTATTTGGTAAAATTTTTTTATTTCTTCAAGAAATAAAGATATTGAACTTTCGCTTAGAATTGTATTATTTTTCAGAATTTTTTTAACTTTTAACAGCAAGAAGCTTTCTAATTTAAAGTTTCGTATTTTATACTTTTCAAAAAAGCTTTGTAGCAAATAAATTCATTAAAAAGCAACTCTTTATCTAGCGAGGGCCCAAAAGTAGCTAAAAATTCAACGGAAGACTGAACATTAGACCATAAAGCGGAATCAGTAGCTTTAAATCTAGCCATTTAAACACGTCAACAATTTTCAAAGGTTTCCTCCAAGATTGTAAATAATCTATCATTATTTAGTAAAATATTTTTATTTCTTCAAGAAATGAAGATATTGAACTTTCGCTTAGAATTGTATTATTTTTCAGAATTTGTTTAACTTTTAACAGCAAGAAGTTTTGTGCAAGTCTTTCAACTAAATTGCAAATTATATAATCTAATAGCTTTTTAACTTCAAAAATTGAGATGCCTTGACGTTCCATACTTTCAATATTAGAATGAATTATGTTCATTGTGGAATGTATAATAAACAAGTACGCTTCACTTAAAGGATTTTCAAAAAAGTTTTTAATTACCTTTGGAGTGTTATTTAAACTTGGAAAGTAACCTTTAAGTGGTTCATATAGTTTTAATAATCGCTCAATGGCTGGATATAAGCTCAACCATCTGGTTTTGCTATGATAAAGTAATTTAACGTATTCAACTTCAGATTGTAGACAGAAAGAGATCTTTTAAACTTTCTGTTCCAACCATAAGCTTTGCCTCTATTACAAGTTGCATTTAATGCATTTTTTGAATCTTTAAACAAAACCCGGTTTAAATTCATAGTGCAGTTTAGTGTTAAAAATGACATATTATGACATACACACAGAAAAATTTCCATGTAAAATCGTCGAAAACCAGGTTAACTTAACATTTTTCGGTAGTGATTTTGCTTCATAGGTGTTTCATGTTAAATCAACATGATTTACAATAATCTTGAAAGAAAATTTTTCCTTTTGAATTAACTATATTTCATGTTGATTTAATATTCCAGTACAGTTAAATCAAAATGAAGTTAATACTGAAATAATACGAAAAATCATATTGAATTAAAGTAATTTCGAGTTGAAACAACGTGAATTTGATATTGGAACAACACGAAGAATCATATTGAATCAAAGTTATTTCAAGTTGGAACAACGCGAATTTGATATTAGAACAACACGAAGAATCATGTTGAATCAAAGTTATTTCAAGTTGAAACAACGTGAATTTGATATTGGAACAACACGAAGAATCATGTTGAATTAAAGTTATATCAAGCTGAAACAACATGACTTTAATGTAGCTATTTTATTAATTAGTTTACTTACGTGATAGTCATCAGAAAACTTTTCGTTGTAGCTGCTGACTGCCCCAGCCAAGATTTGAGCTCGTGCCGCCTACATGATAGTCCACGCGCTAACCACTGCAGCCACAACAGCTTCAAACTTTTCTTTACTTATACACTAAATAAATACCATCGTATGTAAAATGAATTTCATTTTAATTCAACATGATTTAAATGATTATTTAACACAAAAATTATTTGAAATTAAAGTTATAGTCATGTCGATTGAAAATGAAACTTAACGTTTATAACAAAGTTGTTTTAACGGTGATTTAAGTTTAGATTAATTATTTTCCGTTTAAAATTAATATGAAACAATGGTAATTTTAAACCAGCAGCAGTATATAATCGCTGGTAATTCGTTTTTTGTCGTATACATAGACGACACATGTAAGAATAAACAACAAGTCACACAACTAAGCAGAAAAGTGAATTGTAGCAATGAACAAAGCAAGTAAACACTAAAGCTGAATTCACCCATTTTGTCCGAACAATAATTTTGTCTGAACAAAATTAATTTTATATGTAATTTGACGTTCTCTTCTCGAGAGGGACGTCAAATTAAATATAAAATAAATTTTGTCCGGACAAAAATTTTGTTCAAACACAATGGGTGAATTCAGCTTAACACACTCAAACGACAAATTATTTCTTGTAAATTTAATATGATTTGCAATCAAAATTGCGGCATGTGGATTTTACATTCCTTTTTTTCTGTGCGCATAGTTTGGAAAGCTAAACATGCTTCTATGGCAGGTAACTCGTTATTTGTGGATAGTTTCGGGAATACATTGTCAATTCTTACTGTTGAAGCTTTTCCTGTAACGTTTTTTTTGTGCTTTTGAGAATTGATATGGTCAGTAATAGCAGTTTCTCCCTTATTAACAATTGAGATTGTTGAAGAACACAAAGTACGTGTTACATCCCAATCAAAATCATCTTTTGTCATAAATGGATATCTCTCCTTTAAAGCATTGTTAAACATGCATTTTCGTTAAAAATCTATATACATATGTAAATAAATACATAAGTAGGTATATATTGTAATAGGCTTTAAACGCTTCAAATTAACTTACCTCTTTTTGTAATTATCACAATAGTACACAATAATTTTATTTATGGAACTTACATATATCGTATTAAATAAATTTTCTTTGATTTGCAAATATTCTTTGCGTCGATTTACTTATGCTATGTAAATTAAAAAAAAGATAATTTGCAGTCTATTTGAATTATCTCTTGCAACTTTAACGCACTTATACATTTTCAACAGAGTAGGGCTGTTACTACAATTATTCAACTTCAGACTATGAGAAAGTAACATAGGGTACTTCAAGTAAAACAAAAATAGATAGAACAACGAACATTTGTGTTAAAATAACATGGCGTCTACATAGGACATAAAATACTGTTAAGACATGATGTTATGAAAGCGTTAGAACAAAATGAAATCATTAGTATGAGCGGTTAACACTGAACATTAACATGATGTTAGGTGCTAATGTTATCCATTTCATGTCTAATGTATATGCAGGATAAATTCGTTAGAAATGTAGATGCAGGATAGGCGTTTCAAATGGTTTGGCTAAACAATATATCATAAAAAGTAGGACTTTCCCGGACACCAATTTTTTACCGAGGACAGATAGTAAAAAAAAGAGGACAGTGTCCGGGAAAAAGAGGACGGATGACAACCCTACCCATAACTGAATACCTTTGCACAAAATTGGTTTTATTGCCGTATTGTATAGGGGAAGTTTGCAGTCTAGACCAAGTGTAGAATTTTATTTCTATTAGCTAATTATTATTAGACGACGATCAAGGTGAATTGCTAGGTATTTCACCTCAAAGTGCTGCGGTATGATATGATTATTGATATAAATAGGCGGACATGTTTATCTACGCAGTGTAAACGTAACGTGTACACATTTTTCTTCGTTTACTTTTATTCTCCACCATTTTTCCAGATGAAATATATACATATTCCTGCAATTTATGGATGCTTCTAGAAGGCTTGCGTTAACGCTTACAAAAGCTATATCATCAACAAATCGCGACCTTAGAATTTTTTTGGCCCATATGCCAAGAAGTCGGAATGGAGAAAAACAAAAAAGAAGATTTACATAAAGTTTTCTCAAAATATATCCGATAGATTTTTTTTGTATTCTCACCACTGCTTCCGGCATATGTTTGGAAGAAAAATGTACATTTTTGTGAACTTTCATCAATCCGATTAGAAATTAACATATTTTTACTGAAAGTAAAATATTTTGTTATGTGCTCCAGTAGCCACTGTTTTATTTTATTTGTAAAAAGTAGCTTGTGTTGCTCCATGTGTATACTAACTGATGTGTATTGAGTAACTTGTTATTGAGATGAAATTTTCTACTTTTTATTGAAAATAAGCGTATAAATGTTATTAGAAAAGATATTTACATGGAATAAAAAGTTAATATTGATGAAACTTGGTATTATACTTGATTTCTGGTTTTTAATTATTTATTTAAAAAAACAATTTTTTTACAAAAAATTTATCAAAAATGATGATATCGAGCACAAGGAATGCTTGATATCTCAGAAACCAAGAACAATTTCGCGAAATAGTTTTCGGATTCTAAAAGAGGGGCTTCAAAATATATATACCCCATACTTAACTCAATTTTTTTTAAATGGTCGGTGGGCCAAAACAATACTAAGGTCGCGAAATGTTGATGTGTGAATGTCATATCCTGTTGGCATGTCAGAGAAATATATAAGGCATAATACAGGACCAAAAATGCTTATCCAGCACATCTAATCAAACCATTTCTGCTTAGGCTGAAAAGTAATACCATTGCTATTTTTACATCTAGTTACAGGCTAGTTTTTTTCTTTTGTAATTGCATCAGTTTGTAATCTGATTTTTTGTGTACGAATATGAATTTTGTTTTTTAAAATTAGTAAATTCAACTTTTCTTTAAAAATGTAAATGCTGTATTAAATATTAACCTCTATATGCAAAATCTTGCAATAAACAAGTAATTTGAGTCATTTTATTTATTACAAGGCAGTGTATTTTTTTAATTGGGGGCTTATGAATATGAGCTTTACATCTGTATACGTAGTTTTGTATAAATTAGTTTAAAAAAAACAAGTTTATATTTTCAGGAATAAGAAACCTTAAAAATAAAGTAAGAAAGAACAAAGGAGTTCACAAGGTGTATTAATGTGTTAGGTACTAACAGAGTACAACATTTCAAATAGGACATAAGTATTTGAATACCCTGTCATATATTCAAATAGTAAACTATAAAAACTTCAGAAACTAAACATCAAAATATTAAATCAAAAATATTTATTTACATACAATAAAAGTTAAAATTCAAAATAAAAACGATTTTGTGCGAAAATTATTCAGATGAACACATAGCACACCATAAAAACTTAGTTGGGGGATTCAAACGGGTGTGTTATCTAGTCATATTGTCATAATGTCTTAATATTTTACAATAGCTTTAAAACGTTGTTGTTGTGCTTCAAACAAAAAAGTCCTAATATAATAAGACTTTGTGTGCTGTGCTTATCATATGGTACATAGAGGCCAAACAGAAACTTCAAAAACCTAAGTGTGCTGTCAAAAACCTAAGTCGAAGAATGTATTAGTAAAATATTTTGTATCCGAATTGGTTTAAAATAAAAAATTCCCCACAGCTCTAAAACGCACTTAGTTGCAATAAAAAGTATTCTACAGAATTAATGTTTTTATACATGCATTTTTAGAAGTTTATATAATTATTGTTGCAGTAATTAATGAAAATATGATTTAAGAATGCTTTTTAATGCATTCGAGTGGAACAAATATTGATTTGCTTAAAATTTTTTTGTAATATTTGTATTTGGTACTAAAAATGTTTATCCCAAATAGGAACAAAAATACAACTGTTTAATGAAAAAAATAATTCAACTCATCACTACAATTCAACAAACAAATGTCAAAAAAATTAAACAATTATTTCAAAAATATAATGAAAAGAAACACAAAATTTGTGTAAAATAGTAGAAAAAAATAATTAAAATTAAAAAGTGATCGTGCGTGTGAAAAAGTGCAAATTAAAGGATATTCCAGTGCAAAATTTATGCTCTTTTAAGTGTGTTGAATTGAGAAAAATATTCTCGCTCACGTAAGTTGAATTCACAGTATTCGTATGTGTTAAGAGAGTTGTCATTGTTTTATTGACAGTACGAGACTTTGTTATCTATGTTATCAATGGTGTTTATTGTGTTGTCATAACTACACAGTAAAAATCTGACCCGAACGGCCGAGTCTTTAGTGGAGCCGGTGATAATATTTACAAGCCGGCGCTACTGATATATGATTTCTGTATGCAATATGTAAGTATTACTGAAAATTGTTCACAGTTTTATATGTTCATACATATCTACATACTTATATTTTTATAAGTTTTATATAGGTAAAAATAACTAAATTCAGTAAAGTGCGACTTTTTCTCGCACACGAAGGGTTCCGTTCGAATACATATACATATATCCCTTTTCGTTTTTGCACTTTTTTCATTTTGGGAATTTTTTCGTGTTGCTTTTTTGTTTAATTTGAAGTTTTCTTCGTTGTTTTGCCGTTTTTTTTGGTTTTGGAGCGTTTTTCATTTTTCTGATTTTTTAGTTTTTTGGTGATTTTTCGTTTTCTGCAATTTTTTTTTGCTTTTTGGCTTAAGTCAAGAATACCAAAGCTGTTGAAAATGAAAATAAAAAAATCATGAGGTAATAGCCCATTTTAGAACAACAATTTTTGCCAAATGTTTTTTCGGCGCTCTCTTTTGGTTCCGGAGTTAAAAGGTTCAAAACTTTAATTTTGAACTGGGCATAGCTCCTACAATTCTGCACGGATATAAACGATATGTATATAATATTTAAAGTGCTCTAAAATACTTTTCTACTGGTATATAAACTTTTTAAGTCCATTAGCCCATTGTGAACCAAATGCAATTTTAAAAAAAATATTAACTCGACTATTTACGCAAAAACACCGTTATATAAAAAAGTGATCCATATAACAGTACTTAACCATGTGAACAAATTTATAGAAAACCTTCCAAGGTTTCATTTGGTATATACCTTAAATCTGTCACTTTTGAAATGCTTTGTTATTTTCAACAGCGTTGGTATTCTCAACTTGCTCCCGATGTTTTTTTTTAGTTTTGACGATTTTTTGCTTTTTTTGCGTTTTTTTTGTTTTGGCGATTTTCCCGGTGATTTTTTTTTAGTTTTAGTGATTTTCTTTTTGGTTTTTGGCGATTTTTCGGTTTTGGCGATATTTTTACTATTGGCGTTTTTTTTTGTTTTGGCGCTTGTTTTTTGTTTCCGTGCTTTTTTTCCATTTTTAGCGATTTTTTTCATTTTTGATGATATTTTTAGTTTTAGCGACTGTTTTAGGTTTTAATGCTTTTTTCCGTTTTGACGACTGTTTCGGGTTTTGGCGTTTTTTTAGTTTTTTGCCGATCTTTTTAGTTTTGGTGATCTTTTGGGCTTTAGCGATTTTTTTTTAATTTTGGTGCTTTCTTTTCTTTAAGCGCTTTTTCCATTTTGACCGCTTTTCGTTTTGACATTATTTTAACTTTGGAATTTTTTTGTTTTAGCGTTTTTTTAATTTCAAGATTTAGCCTTTTACGGTTTCCAAGATACAGCAAATTGTCTAAATTACATAGTCAAAATTTCGTATACTTTTGCTTTCTGGCGGTCACCGATCGTTTTTCCAATGGCTTAGTGAACAACAGCTGTTTTCGTTTACGTTTATGTATTTTAACAATTCACTTTTGTATGTACGAAGGAAACATACTTTGTATCTAGATTTTAGTTAAGAATGGAGTGTTTAAGCCATAATTAGGTAAAGTCGTTTTTTTCTTAATTACTTTAGTCTGCCATTACAACGTCCAATATGTAATTTTCGCACAAACCGGCTATTATTTTTGTTTTTTCGCTTGTTCTTGGCATCTTAATTCCAAATGAATATAATTTTCTTTTAATCAGCTGACTCAAATTTGAAATAGCACACTAAACTATGATGGGGTGCTCTCACCAGTTATATATTTTCGTGAATCTAAATTGATTATTAGGCTAAGATTCGTAACGTTATATTCAGAAAGAATTGGGTATGAGTAATATTCCAAGGAACAAGGGAAAAATTAACATCAACTTAATTTTTCAACGTACACAGCAGAACAGAGTAGCGCCACTTTCGGAAGCCGCTACACTTCCATCGTCAGTGCTCACGTGTATTTGCTATTACCACTTGTCAGGTGGCTCTGTTGAATGTGATTTTAATTCTTATAAGTATATACAACTGTTTCGTGAAAATTGAATACGAGAATTATATCACTCTCAAGCTGATATTAAAGTGCACTTTCTCAACGTTGCCATCGGTTTATTTTTCTTCATTCCCATTTTTCTGATTTTTGTTCTACTCAAGACAAACTTTTTTTGTTTGATTTTATACTTAAGTATATATAAACATGTGAAAAGCTCAAGCCAGTACCTAATTGTTTATTAATATGATTATTTCGTACGTATTTGCTTTGTGAATCTAAATTGATTATTAGGCTAAGGTTCGTAACGTTATATTCAGAAAGAATTGGGTATGATTAATATTCCAAGGAACAAGGGAAAAATTAACATCAACTTAATTTTTCAATGTACACAGCAGAACAGAGTAGCGCCACTTTCGGAAGCCGCTACACTTCCATCGTCAGTGCTCACGTGTATTTGCTATTACCACTTGTCAGGTGGCTTGTTGAATTTGATTTTTATTCTTATATATACAACTTTTTCGTGAAAATTGAATACGAGATCTATATAACACTCTCAAGCTGATATTAAAGTGCACTTTCCCAGCGTTGCCATCGGTTTATTTTTCTTCATTCCCATTTTTCTGATTTTTGTTCTACTCAAGACAAACTTTTTTGGTTTGATTTTATACTTAAGTATATATGAACATGTGAAAAGCTCAAGCCAGTAGCTAATTGTTTATTAATATGATTATTTCGAACGTATTTGCTTTGTGAATCTAAATTGATTATTAGGCTAAGGTTCGTAACGTTATATTCAGAAAGAATTGGGTATGATTAATATTCCATATGACTTTACGACAACCGTTTGAATCCCCCAAGTATATAAATAAGTTGTAGTGTTATATTATATTTTTTATTGAGAACATCAACAACAAACATACAACTATTATATAGCGTTAGTACCTACTACAGTTAGAACACTTACGACCACCTTGTGAATTCCTTTAATATGGTTCAGAGAAGTAATCAAAATTTCCATAGCATAACGTAACAAAAATAATTAAGTAATTTCGCATTTCATATACATATTAATACTGTTTTGTTTAAAGTTCCTTAGCGAGGAACAAATATAATACTATAGGCCAGGCAACACTGGCGTTGTTAAAACGGTCGTCTAAATTTAAATTTTAAAACTTTTTTAACTTTCAAAATTAAAAAAAAAGAAACGTGCGTTTTAAAAACACCCGTGTGGCCTGCCCTAAAAGACTTTTTCGTATCAGATCGTGCACAAACATTTACTCTGACTAAATTTACATGATGAAATATTTCGCGAAATTTGTGGCATGAAACTTTCTTTATTTGCTAATAGAATGGACAGGGAAATAAGTTGGGATGAAAAAGTGGTAGGCAATAAAATTTCAGATGGGTTTTGTTAATTTTCCTTGCCCTATTTGCTTTTCCGCGCTTGCAATAAGCAAATACAAAAAGTTTCACGAAGAAAATATCATGAAATATTTCATTATGTAAAGCCCTTATGACACTACATTTTTCTTGCATTGTTTTGCTATAGAATTGAAAGAAAGAAATATCAAATGATAGAAAGAAACAGCTATACAAAATGTAAACAAAACGTAATGGCTTCTTTAAGTGCTGCCTACTTTTTATTTATAATAAAGCGACAAAAAAAAAGTTGAAAAAATGAGGCGCTAAGAAGCTGAATTCGTGAATAAACCGCTAACTTGGCAACACTTTAATGTTTCAAGCTTGAAATGTCAATTTTAATTTGAAAATTTTTACATTTTTTTTGACAGGCCCCCATTTTTTATCGATAACATTAGTAAAAGCTTTGACAATATGGTATTTATCTTAATATAGCTGAACTCTTTGCACCTGGTAAAATTTCCCATTATATTACATTTGCACTGTTCTCCAAAACTTAAAAAATGAAGAAACAATGTAGTGTCATTAGGGCTTAAATTTGGTAATAGTTATTAAAATGCACGTAATCACATTACTGGATTTTTTTCAAATATTCACAATTTCTTTCGTTAATTTTGTATTGAAACATGGTCTATACTGAAACAAAAGACGAAATCCAAGTTCCAAAATCTCAAATTATTAAAGAGAAAAAAACTGGATACTTGAAATTCTTATTGAAACGGCTTTTGTTTTGTCTTATACTATATTCACACTGCTACAGTTTAACGTGTTTCGGCAAATATTTTAAGAAACTAAACAAAGTTGTTCAGACTACAATTTTATAAACTTTCTGTTTACAGCATGACGAATTCATAAAAGGTGGTAGCAAACCGGCAACTAAATATTTTTTTCGTGTCCTAAATATTAATAATTTTGCAAAGTTATTAATTAGTATTTTACATGTGTATGTACATTTTTCCATTTGAATTGAAAACTTGAACCAAAACCGATGTTTTTAATACTTTTAAGGCAACACAAATCATAACTTTCCGAATACGCCGCTTGTTGTTATAGAAATGCTACAACCTTTTTTAATTTCGACTTCGTTTACATATTTTGCCGCCATTACAAAATGTGTTCAATAAGCACTAAAATCAAAAAATCGACTGAACATACATCAAGGAGTACTTGGAACCCTGCCTTTTACTAGTTTTTGAATGAGTTTAATTTGAAACACATAAATTTTTTGACAATTGATTATATGGGAAAACATCTAAAAATTAACGTGTTTGGCTCGTAAACACTTAAAATAGCCATGAACACGGTAGTGTGAATTGCCTATTAGTATGAGTTATGGTTAGATGACAAATTAGTGAAAAACATTTTGAATATATAAAAAAATCAGCGCGACTAAGCTCACATTTCTAATCGGCATTATGTACATATGCAAGCAGCTCAATTTTAAGTCGATCTTGCACTTCTTCTGACTTTTTTGGAGGCATTCGTCCAACATTTGCAAAAAGGTACTGTTTTTTGAAGGAACGTTTCCTGTTTTTGCAGCAATAGCAGATTCGATGGTTCCACAAAGTCGTTCAAATCGTTCGCGCGATTCATTGCCCACACGCTGACGTTTTGTGCTTTTCATACTACTGGTTGTCTCTTCACTGTACTGGCTATTGTTTAATTCGCTACATTCTAAATAATCCTTATCCATTGCATCTTCGTTTTGAGGGGCTAGTGGTGCCTGGCTGCAAAATGGTTGGTCATCACTATTCCATTGAAAATTCGAAATGGTTCTACAATTAATATGGGAAAATTAAAAATGGAGCACACACAAATTAATAAATTTAGCTTACTTTCTAGGAGAAACGTGTTTCGTCAAGAATTGCATTGCCTCCATATAACACCATTCCGTTTTCTCTTCAGCAGCGGCTCCCGACTTCACCTTACTGGCTGACATTTCACGAACAAATCGGTCGCGCATCGATTTCCATCTACTTTTACAGTGTTCCTCTGCTTTAAAAGAAAAAAATAGCAAACAAGACAAAACTAACCTGACACTCCTGTTGAAGCAGCCACTGCCTGCCACGCTCGGTCCTTTAAATATTTGTTCCGGAATAGTGATGAACTTTTGTCGAACAGACATGGGTGCATTTTCATTGCTTCAATAAGTTTTTCTTCCATTATTTGTTGGCTCGAATTAAGTATAAAAACATATTTTTAAGTATTTATTGCAGAAATTTCACATATTTACCTTTTTTTTTTAATTATTTTATTTCGGAAAGTTTTTGATGCCACTACCTCGTTTTTTTATGTAAATTTACTAACAAATTTAACAAAATTCAATATTTCACTTGCGAATTTGGCAAAAAAAATTCAAGGAAAATTATACCAGCTGATTGTCAAAGCGCGCAAAAAGATAAGAGTTGCCTAACTTTTCGATTCGCGCTGCGTTAAAAGTAGCTTATGTGACATGTTTCGTATAAGTATGTACATTTCATCTTATGCTGACTTTAGACGACATGTATTTTACATCTGACTTGTCAAATTTCCCACTGCAAAAGTGATACATGTCGTGTGAAACATATGAAACATTGTCAGATGATATTTACAGAAGCAAAGTCAGATGAAAAATGTTCAATTAGAGCGTGTTCTATTTTCATCTGACAAGGCATCTGACATCAGCTGTATTAAATTATCAAAAGTGCGGTTTGTCTGAGAAAACATTAAAAAGCAAAGAGCGCTTTATATATTTACGAAAATTGTGCAAAAACTCAGCTGTTGTGAACACTCTGAGGTTATGTCAGATGTAATTGCACATGTACGTGTGAAAGCAAATATTATAAACCGTCTGTAAATTGATAATTTTGACAAACATGCGAAGTTACATATGTCTCACACACCTAACAAGCCATATGTAAAAAACATGTCGTCTAAAGTCAGCATTAGATGTCAAAGCGAATCTGTAACGCAACGCGAAGCAAAAGTTTTATCTGACATGGCCTTAAGTTCGCGTAAGGTATCTGTTTTACATTTAAGTATATATTTTTTCGCTTTTATATTGCTTGAAAATTGCATTTATTAAAAACCAAGCTAAAAAGGAAAATAACAATTGGTATTAGATGTCCAGCTTATGTTGTAAATAATACTGTCCATGAGGCTTGTGACGTTATTCTATGACGTATATATGTATTTAAAATTTCGAAGGTGTTCCGTAAAAAGGGCCCAAGTAATATAGATTTAAGCCAGAGTTCATATTTTATTTAATATGATTATTTCGAACTTATTTGCTTGTCAATGCAAATTGGTTATTAGGGTAAGATTCGTAACGATATATTCAGAAATAATCAGGCATGATTAATATTTCAAGGAATAAGGGCAAAATTAACATCAACTGAATTTTTCTACGCACACAGCAGAACATAGCAGCGCTACTTTCGGAAGCCGCTACAGTTCCATCATCAGTGCTCATGTGTATTTTGCTTCACTACTTTCGAAGGTGGCTCTAGGCTGGCCAGACGGGCTTGATTTGGTTTGCTGGTCAAGCTTCCTTAGGGCTTGCCAAGATTTGTCAAACTAAAAATTAATTTCTATTCTGTGCAGAATTTTATGCACGAGCTTCAATTAGCTATTTTAGCGCTAGAATTTAATTCATGGATTTAAATACATGATAATTTAAAGAAAATCTTTCTCCAAGGGCCTTTTCTTTGCAAACCAGAGACCTTTATTAAAAATAAAACACTTTTGCTTTTGGAACTACATATTAATGGAAATTCCTCGGGTCTATAGACGAATGATAAATTATATACAGATTAAGCGTTTCATTCCAAATACAGTGCGAGCTCGATATTCGCAACAATCGATTATCGCAGCACCCAGATTATCGCAACAGGCAAAATTTTTATATTACAGTCATGTTTATGTGTATTTTGGTTTTCTTATGTACATTTCTAAAGAGTAAATATGGTATAATTAAACAGCAAGACGAAAAGGAAACCGAAAACTGCATATGGAGCCTTTGCTACCATAGACTTACAACTCAAACAATTTTTTCGAATTTACTAACAATCTGCTATGTTAAATTTTGCGAGGTTGGCCCTTTTTTCGCAACACCATCGATATGTATTTAAGATTTTATTGGTAGTAAAATTATTGGAAAAAAATTTATTTCGTGTTATTTTTAAGTACTACCTTTTTAAGCAAATGGCCGAATTTTTTTCCTCTGCTGTCTGTCCTCTTTTTATAAATTAAGCGATGACAACCCTAATCATGTTGGTACTTATTTACTAATACAAATTGTAAATTACACTATTTCACAAATTTTCAACTTTTTGCGATCACCTCAAAAATGAAATGTTTTATAAGGTAATTTGGGCTCACTGAACACGAATATGACATTCATATACATATTTCTCTTAAGAACCGTTTTCGAGATATTCGCAAAAACGTGTTTTTTGCAGTTTATAACGCTATTTCCAAAAATCTGGAGTACTGTTTACTTGAATTTATTTGGCGTTGTTGCATTGATATGATTTTCCTCTTTCAGTCTATATTCAAAATGTGTTGATCGGATAAAAATTCAATGAGTTACAGGTCTTTAGATTTGAAAAACTTTGTTTTTACACGTTTTTTTTAAATTTACTATTTTAAAACAAAATAAATTTTTTGAAATTTATTTTAGCCCACATCTTAAAGAAAATTTTGTTCCAAATATAGCGAGCTTAAAATTAGTTACATCGGACCAAATATGAGAAAGTTACAAGATATTTAGTGAACACATCAAAATTTTAGTTTGCATTCGTTGTTCCTCAGGTCAGTACGAGTTTTTGCTTCCATTCCATTACTTTTACTCGCTTGAAAAAAAGGTCGAAATATCGCATATCAAAGTTACCACTTATTTGTTACCAATTACGTGTAGTTTTCAACACTGTATTAACATTTTTATAATTAAAATTTTTATGAAAGACACGTCAAAACAAGTGGAAAAATGGTGTTATGTGGTGTTTTGTGCATATTAAATTTTTTCTTAATTCTATAAAATCGTTCATTATTTATATTTTCCAATGAAATTTTGCAGTTACATAGGAACTTATGTGAAAACTATGATTTGTTTCTCATAATCATTAGAATTCTTAAGAAAGTTCCAATAAATCTAAAAAATATGTAGATTTCAAAAGAGTGCATGCCCACCAAAAATTGTAAATTCGATTAAGTTGTTTTTCTAAAATCATGTCTGTGAAGACACCTTTTAGACATGTATATAAAAATTATTTGATCCTTGAGAAAAAATTTTATAGAGAAAAGAATTATCGTGCTTTTTTTGCCAAAAATTGGCATAAATTCAAAATATTTCAATTTTCAAATTAAAGATTGTATATTTTCCTACTCTGAAAGAATACTTCTATCAACTATTTTTTTACTATTTGAAATTTCGTCATGTAAGTAACAAAGAAATAATTGTGACAATCGGTTTTTATTTGGATCCGCTATCTTAAAAATACTGGACCCAGGATTTGAAAAATTTAGAAATTTTAATATTAAAATGAGTGTACCTCACTAACTATACAAGATATTTGTTTGACCAAAGACTTTTTTAGAACTTTACATGGTATATAAGGACGCAAAAAATTTTTGGAATTGAGTGAGAAACAGACAAGCGTTGAAAAATTTTACATGACCGAAAACCTGAGAAATATGGGAAGCTCATCTTCTTAAATAAAATAAGACCACTCCTTTGATATCTCCATGTAAAATTTTATACTGATCGGACTAAAGAGTTACAAATGGTTGATATATTTTCAAAATATTTCATTCTGCCCCACTGGCATTTTTCTTATAATCATACTCCATACAAATTTTTTTTTATCAAAATTCAAAATCGGATGTTTTTACAATCTATTGTAACTTTCTAAATTTTTGCCCGATGTTAACAATTTTACTTTTTGTACGTTGGGAACAAAATTTTATTTAAGATATGGGTCAAAACAAAAATTAAAAATTTTTTTTACTTTAATGGACCATTTCAATGGAGAATTTTGAAAAATCGCAAGAAAATGAATTTTTTCAAATGTAAAGGCTTGTAATTCACTGAATTTTTATCTGATCAACACAGTATAAATATGAACTGAAAGAGGAAAAAAATATCTGTGCAACAATGCTAAACTTGCTCAATTCAAGTAAACAGTACTCAAGATTTTTGCAAATATATTTACAAACTGCAAAAAAAAATAGTTTTTCGCGAATATGTCGAAAACGGTTCTTAAGAAGCGTTGAGGTGGGTACTACTCTCACTTCACGCGAAACTACTGATTTTTCAAACTTAAAATGGCTCTATTATTATCATATATTGCATTTGTAAAAATTATATACACACATATTAAGAAAAACAAAATACTATTTTTAACTCTCATGACATTTTTAATGTAATTTTTATTATTTAAACTAATTAAAAAACTGTTTAAAAAAGTTCTGTCTTGGACGTCCGTTTGTCTGTATGTACGGATCCTGTATGTGGTCACGATAAAGATCGAAAGACGTCACTAATCGAGTCCATTTTTCTTTTTTACGCTTTAGTATAATTAGGAATAGAAGCCTATTTAATTTCACGGTCTAAATTATTGTTTTTATTGTTATTGATTTTATTATATATTCTGGTATGTGATGGAAATCGACCGATTTCAAAAAACAAATTATAGATGTTTTTTATTGTTTTCGAGTCTTAGAATATTTTATTCGATCTTAAATTCGATTTCACTGTATTGTGCGATTTACATAGCACACACTTGGCTATTATTACACATACCAGATTGCTTTTTTTTGTTGCATTATTGGTTTTGGCCTAATTGAATTATTTTTTATACATATACAAATAATTAGCTTTTTATTTTACTTTGTGAATTAAAATGTTCATACATTTTCATTTTTTATCTTGTTTATTTTTTCACCTTAATTTTCTCATTGAATTATGAAAATTGATATTATGTTATTCAGCATTTTAGCTAACGAAATGTATATCTCATTGAATTATGAAAATTTATATTATGCTATTTAGCATTTTAGCTAATGATGTGTATATTTCCATGCATCCACAGTCATCCATCCATTCCCATTCATCCATTTATCCACATTCATCCATTCATTCACAGGTCGAAGTTGTGACCGCCTTGGTGCCTAGGATTTCAATCGTGACAAAAGTAATTAATTTTGTATTCATCACGACAGTCCAGGGGTAAGTATAGCGAACATAAAAGCTTCTCCTTGCCCAATACCATCATACGTGGTGAAGAGGCACATCCTACTTGAGGTGGCGCTGTTATAGCAAATCATAATGGATCTAGACCAGAGAAGGTCGAAAAAAATCTGCCGATTGGGTGTTTATCCAATTGGTATTAAGAACACTTGTCCTGAATTGCAAGTTATTGGATAAAATGGTGAGTTATGAATTTTATTAAAGTTGGTGAATTTCCGTATTTTTTGTAATAAAAATTAAATAACAATGAAATTTTTTCATGAAACTTATCGTAACCCTATCTGCATAATGATGACCGCATTGAGGATGCCGTTTCGAATGAAGTTTATATAGCAAATTCATCAGCCAAGAAGAAACTAAAAGCTTCAAAAGAAAAGGATTCCGCAGCTACAAACGTGAGCGCTATGACAACTATAATAATCGCACTTCTGGCGGTGGTTATAATCGTGACCACAGTGGCCGTGATAGGGAAGGTATGTTCATTTATTAATAAATTGTGTATTACTAATAGCGCTTTATTTGCCTGTTTTCGAAAGCATTAAAAAAATTAATATCCATTCTTGTTAACAGGTTTGCAATCTATTGAAAATTCGCCCACTTCATTATTGACATTTTTACAACATATATTATTACTATTGTTCTTTATTATTGCAGATATCCACCCTCGCATCAGGCTCAGCATGGCTATCCAAATCACTATATGCTTCCGTACATACGAGGAGGCAGTGGCAGCGCAGCGCCACCAGGTGCAAACAATTCTAACACCCCAGACCAAAACAAGACTAGATGTAAAAAACAACAAGGATACTAACAATAACTAATATGTGTATATCCACAATTTGGCATTTTGATACTACATTTGCATAGAACGCCATTCAACACTTACTTCTATTTCAAAATCATATATTTATTTAAACTGAGCAAACATATCGATCCTTTGCTACAATAGAGTCATAACTCAAAAAAAACTATTTTGCAGAAAACGAGTATAAAGTTTTAATTTTATTAGTAACCTAATGGTAAAAGGAAATTTAATTTTTCTCTCAAGAGTTGGGTATAAAAGAATTTGTACAAAATTTGTACACAATATGAAGAACGATATAACCACTAATTCTGTATTATTAACTCAAAAATCAAATTTTTCGAGTTATGACTCTATTGCAGCAAAGCCTGCTTTACAAAATTAAAAAAAAACATAAATTGTAATACTCGTCTAAGAGTACATACATATTTTATTAACTGAAACTACTTCACCACAAAAATTTGGTTGTTATCTTTTTCGTAAAATAAAATGTTTCAAAGTACTTCAAGTATTTTGAGTTGTGAATGTTATCATAAATGGTTCAGTTTATTCATTTTTATTTTGAGCTTTCTGTCTACAGGCAACTTTTAAATTTTGAGTTAATACACTATTGCTAAACAGTTGCGATATATATATACAAAAACAATCAATATAAATAAACTTATTAAACCAAACGTATCGAAGAAGTTACTCAGGTATGTGATGGAAATCGATTTCGAAAACGAATGCATTTTAAAAGATGTATTATAATAATATTTCTTTATTAAAACGAATTTTATCACAAAAATTATAAAAATTGGATGAAAAATGTATTAAAAATGGCCTTTAAAATCACTTCGTTTTCAAAATCGATTTCCATCACATACCTGATTAATTGTTTATGTTTCAGCTCAGTTTTGCGTGACAGGCTTTAAAGTGTTATTAATCGCTCACTTTTGCCTTAGAACTTTTGTTACGAACTTGGGGTTGATGTTTCTTTCCGCCAGACACTTCCTATCGTTGCAGTATGGTTGGTCATGCATATTCCTTTAGCTTAAGGCGATAATGCACATTCTGCAATACAAGATTTATGTTAGTTTATTGGCACAGAGTATGCGTTATTGGTTCATTTGCTGGAGCGCTTACCTCGTGAAATTTTAATTGTTTCCACATTTCCATAAACAGGCATTTCAATAATTAGTAAGTGGATAACCGCTGTTGAACTGGATAAACTTTCCACCCTGTGCCACATACATATTGCTGAGTAATCCTAAATATAAGGGCATACATCCTTGGCATTAGTATTACATTAGTTCTGTTGGACGTAAAAATTGTGTAAAATTGTGTAAATGAGAACGTTCATGAGAGAGTAATTTGGTTTCTCATTTACCAGACTTTACCCGTACTTTTTCCTCGTGCAAAATGGTAAAACTGTCAAATCACTAAACCAGCTGTTTTGTATTTGTGAAAATAAAACAAGAAAGTGCAAAAATATTTATTTTTTGTAAAGAATAACAATAAATATATCTGAAAATGTAAGTAAATATTTTTTTATTTAAATAATTTTCATCAATAATAAAACATATCAATTGTAAATCGAATCCATTTCTTCCAGGTAAACAATTAGCTGGTGGTAGCGCTGTAGAAGATGTTAGAGCTAACACTGCATTTCAAATCATCGTTGATGAGCTAATGAACTCATCGAGTGAGTCGGATGATCAGTATAATGAAATTTTGGAGTTGATTGAGCAAAACTTCGCCGGCGAAGAGCTGCTTTTAGTGGATATGCTAGGAAAATTGATAGCACGAAAAAGAAAAAGTATAAAGAACTATTTCACAGAAGTGGTGCCCACATATATGGACCATGAGTTTAGACAGCACATTCCGAATCTCTAGAGACCTGTTTGTAAATTTGTCAATATAAAAATAATCGGCCTGACATTCGGATATCACCAACAATGCATTTGGGAAGTTTTTTATGGTTTGCTGGGCACGAGGCCTGTAGTTTTCGTGACATTTCAGACCGTTTTAATTTGTCACTATCAACTATTAGCCGTATCATAGAAAAACATGTACATTTATAAGCAGTTTGGGTCCAGAAGTCACCAAATGGCCTACGGAAGAAAAGAAACAAGAATCTGCATGTTTTTTTAAACAATAAGTGGGGCTTTTCAAAGGCAGCAGGTAAGTAAAAGCATGAACTTTAATGAAACCTCATCAAGATGATTGAAACTTAATCGAAACTGTAGGTTAGCTATTATGATCGTAACCTTTTAAGCTTTGTCCAGTTTTAGTTTTCATCATTGGAATCCGCGTAAAATCTTTAATAGACTATAAAGCTTTTCAATTAATAGGTTTAACTTTCATATAGGCATTATTGATGGAACCCATATTGTCATAGATCCCCCTAGTAAATCCAAAGACGAATACATAGATCGGAAAAGAATTGTTTCCATTAGTATGCAAGCGGTTTGTGACGAAAACAAAAAGTTTATAAACCTCTTTATCGGATTTCAAGGATCATGTCACGACAGTTGGGTCGTAAACAATTTATCCTTATATCGAAAAATGGCAACCCAATGCGGAGGTTAGTATTGGACAAATGTCGAAATAATTTTCACTTATTTCGTTAACTATTTATATTAAATAATTAGTTTATATGCATATATCTATTTATATTTTAGATTACTACATATTAGGAGACTCAGCATATCCTTTACTCAATACCTGGTAACTCCGTACAAAGACAATGGCCATTTGGCAAGAGCTCAAAAGAATTATAATTACAAATTAACTCAAGGCCGCGCTGGGATAGAACACTCTTACGGGTTGCTAAAACAGAGAATCAGACAACTCTACTATTGTAAACTTAAAGGCAATAAAAAGTTGTCACTTTATACAATTTTTGCCAGAAGAAAATTACGATGACATTTTGTATAGTGAGCAACCTGGTGAAACATCAAAAGGCATCGCTAAAAGAGACTCAATTTGTAGAGAGCTTCAGTCTACAACAAATACAAAATATTCGTATTTAATTGTTAATTTTTAATAAAACAAGATTGAATTCATTAATATACATATCCCAGTGAACACATTGATGTCAATCTGACGTCAGCATGATATCGTGAAATGCCATACTTTACATAAGAGGGGACTCATATATGACTCATAATTTCGCACTGAAGTACATCACTTACTGACATAAAATGACACAAACCTAATGTTAATCTGACATAATAATAATCTTGGTGAATTTTATATAACGATGACGTAGAAATAATCTTTTAATTTATTATAAAATAATATACATATTTCATTACTTCAAACCATATATGTACATTTAAATTTCATTTAGCTAGCCAACACCACGCGTCGTTAGCAATTACTTCGTAAATGTAACCAGGCCTTCGAGATTTTTGCGTTTCACCTCCGCATGTAATATATATATATATATATATATATATATATATATATATATATATATATATATATATATATATATATATATATATATATATATATATATATATATATATATATATATATATATATATATATATATATATATATATATATATATATATATATATATATATATATATATATATATATATATATATATATATATATATATATATATATATATATATATATATATATATATATATATATATATATATATATATATATATATATATATATATATATATATATATATATATATATATATATATATATATATATATATATATATATATATATATATATATATATATATATATATATATATATATATATATATATATATATATATATATATATATATATATATATATATATATATATATATATATATATATATATATATATATATATATATATATATATATATATATATATATATATATATATATATATATATATATATATATATATATATATATATATATATATATATATATATATATATATATATATATATATATATATATATATATATATATATATATATATATATATATATATATATATATATATATATATATATATATATATATATATATATATATATATATATATATATATATATATATATATATATATATATATATATATATATATATGTATATATATATATATATATATATATATATATATATATATATATATATATATATATATATATATATATATATATATATATATATATATATATATATATATATATATATATATATATTAGGGCGTCTCGAAAAAAAAAAGTTCGCCGTACACCACCGAATACGAAGTAATGTTGTAAGACATTTTCAAAAAAAATTTTTTTAATTTTTTTTGCCGAAAGTAGGGGTCGCCAAAATACATTTTTCGTTATATCTTCGACATTTATAGTCCTATCTCAAAGTGTGATATATCGATGTTTTCGTCTTGAGGAGGCCAATATTTTGATTTAATAGTCATTAACCTCATATATCTCATTCTAGTATTTACCTACCAGATCTCAGTTTCTACCACCCTAATGTACCACCCTATTGTCAGAAAATTAAAGCCCGCAAAAAATCATTAAACTTTTGTTAAAGAAGTTTTTCGATATTTCCAACAGAACTGTTAAAAAATACAATTTATGTTTTTTGCCGAATGTAGGGGTTACCTTTTTGAGTATTTTTGTCAGATTTTCTGTATTTACTGTCGGATCTCACAGTGCGATATATCGATGTTTTTGTCTCGAGGAGGCCAATGGTCATCTTTAATATTCATTGACCTCAATATAACCGTTCTAATAGTTAAGGCTGTTCTTATGAAATATTTCCATAATTCCGGTAGATCTATAAGAAAAAATTCATGTTTTTTGTCGAGCCTAGGAAATGTGATTTTAAATTGATTTGAAATTGATTTGAAATTTTTCGTACAAAATTTTATACCCGGAAATCCATCTTTCGGTTTCCATTTGGTTTCTTGTGAAAAGCCAATCACTTGCAATTCACGGAAGTCGCCACGTTTTTAAATATATGTCTTGGATTCGTCAATTGCCAGAAGATGTTCAACAGATACTTCGTCCGTCGATAGAAAATAACGCGTACTTTTTCCACCCCGAGAATGTATTGTTATCGATGATAACGGACCAAGATCCGCTAGTACGTTCAGACGGCTATAACAAGATTTTGTCTGCGCGAAATGAAGCAGCAGTAGGCATTCGTCAAATGTACGGTGCACAAGTTAAAAATTTCATAGACTTCGAAAGTGACTCATATTACCATATGATCAATTGGACCAAATTTGAATTGACTGAGCCGCCGTGCTTGCAGTTCTATATGCAAGACCAGCTGGAAGCATTACAGTTTTCAAAAGAAATAGTCGAGATACCAGGTAGCACAAGAAAAACAACTTTGTTTGATAGTTTTGTTGACTAACCTTAATTAATTTCACAGAATATCCGTGCCATTCTCAAAACACCGAGCATTTTGTTCATGTAGTACATGAGTCTGCCATGGCTGTTACCGATGAGCAACGCCTAGGCCACATTTTTTCCAAGCTCGAAAGCCGTGAAAAATATAGCCAACTTGGGTCATTTCAAAATATGATTAAATAAAATTGTTTTAATATACACAGATCTTTGAATTTTTATTGTATTGGTACAGATATTATGGTAAGTTCGAAAAGAGTGTATCACTATTTAAAAAAGAAGATACTAGGCAAAAACATCGATATATAATACTATAAAATCCGACTGTGAATACCGAATATATGATAACTGTTTAAAAAGTCAACCCCTACATTCGGCAAAAAAAATAAATTATATTTTTTTAACACTTCTGTTGGAACTATCGAAAAACTTCTTTAACAAAAGTTTAATGATTTTTTGCGGGCTTTAATTTTCTGCTATTAGGGTGGTACATTAGGGTGGTAGAAAATGAGATCTGGTGGGTAAATACTAGAACGGGATACAAAATACCATTGACTATATAGCAAAACATTGGTCTCTTTGAGACAAAAACATCGATATATCACACTTTGAGATCCGACTGTAAATGCCGAAGATATAACGAAAAATGTATTTTGGCGACCCCTACTTTCGGCAAAAAAAATTAAAAAAAATTTTTTTGAAAATGTCTTACAACATTACTTCGTATTCGGTGATGTACGGCGAACTTTTTTTTTCTTGCCTATATGGCGAGACGCTCTAATATATATATATATATGTATATATATATATATATATATATATATATATATATATATATATATATATATATATATATATATATATATATATATATATATATATATATATATATATATATATATATATATATATATATATATATATATATATATATATATATATATATATATATATATATATATATATATATATATATATATATATATATATATATATATATATATATATATATATATATATATATATATATATATATATATATATATATATATATATATATATATATATATATATATATATATATATATATATATATATATATATATATATATATATATATATATATATATATATATATATATATATATATATATATATATATATATATATATATATATATATATATATATATATATATATATATATATATATATATATATATATATATATATATATATATATATATATATATATATATATATATATATATATATATATATATATATATATATATATATATATATATATATATATATATATATATATATATATATATATATATATATATATATATATATATATATATATATATATATATATATATATATATATATATATATATATATATATATATATATATATATATATATATATATATATATATATATATATATATATATATATATATATATATATATATATATATATTAACAATTAAATACGAATATTTTGTATTTGTTGTAGACTGAAGCTCTCTACAAATTGAGTCTCTTTTAGCGATGCCTTTTGATGTTTCACCAGGTTGCTCACTATACAAAATGTCATCGTAATTTTCTTCTGGCAAAAATTGTATAAAGTGACAACTTTTTATTGCCTTTAAGTTTACCCCAGCGCGGCCTTGAGTTAATTTGTAATTATAATTCTTTTGAGCTCTTGTCAAATGGCCATTGTCTTTGTACGGACTTACCAGGTATTGAGTACAAGGATATGCTGAGTCTCCTAATATGTAGTAATCTAAAATATAAATAGATATATGCATATAAACTAATTATTTATATATAAATAGTTAACGAAATAAGTGAAAATTATTTCGACATTTGTCCAATACTAACCTCCGCATTGGGTTACCATTTTTCGATATAAGGATAAATTTTTTACGACGCGATAAAGAGGTTTATAAACTTTTTGTTTTCGTCACAAACCGCTTGCATACTAATGGAAACAATTCTTTTCCGATCTATGTATTCGTCTTTGGATTTACTGGGGGGATCTATGACAATATGGGTTCCATCAATAATGCCTATATGAAAGTTAAACCTATTAATTGAAAAGCTTAATAGTCTATTAAAGATTTTACGCGGATTCCAATGATGAAAACTAAAACTGGACAAAGCTTAAAAGGTTACGATCATAATAGCTAACCTACAGTTTCGATTAAGTTTCAATCATCTTGGTGAGGTTGCATTAAAGTTCATGCTTTTACTTACCTGCTGCCTTTGAAAAGCCCCACTTATTGTTAAAAAAAACATGCAGATTCTTGTTTCTTTTCTTCCGTAGGCCATTTGGTGACTTCTAGACGCAAACTGCTTATAAATGTACATGTTTTTCTATGATACGGCTAATAGTTGATAGTGACAAATTAAAACGGTCTGAAATGTCACGAAAACTACAGGCCTCGTGCCCAGCAAACCATAAAAAACTTCCCAAATGCATTGTTGGTGATATCCGAATGTCAGGCCGATTATTTTTATATTGACAAATTTACAAACAGGTCTCTAGAGATTCGGAATGTGCTGTCTAAACTCATGGTCCATATATGTGGGCACCACTTCTGTGAAATAGTTCTTTATACTTTTTCTTTTTCGTGCTATCAATTTTCCTAGCATATCCACTAAAAGCAGCTCTTCGCCGGCGAAGTTTTGCTCAATCAACTCCAAAATTTCATTATACTGATCATCCGACTCACTCGATGAGTTCATTAGCTCATCAACGATGATTTGAAATGCAGTGTTAGCTCTAACATCTTCTACAGCGCTACCACCAGCTAATTGTTTACCTGGAAGAAATGGATTCGATTTACAATTGATATGTTTTATTATTGATTAAAATTATTTAAATAAAAAAATATTTACTTACATTTTTAGATATATTTATTGTTAGTCTTTACAAAAAATAAATATTTTTGCACTTTCTTATTTTATTTTCACAAATACAAAACAGCTGGTTTAGTGATTTGACAGTTTTACCATTTTGCACGAAGAAAAAGTACGGGTAAAGTCTGGTAAATGAGAAACCAAATTACTCTCTCATGAACGTTCTCATTTACACAATTTTTACGTCCAACAGAACTAATGTAATACTAATGCCAAGGATGTATGCCCTTATATTTAGGATTACTCAGCAATATGTATGTGGCACAGGGTGGAAAGTTTATCTAGTTCAACAGCGGTTATCCACTTACTAATTATTGAAATGCCTGTTTATGGAAATGTGGAAACAATTAAAAATTCACGAGGTAAGCGCTCCAGCAAATGAACCAATAACGCATACTCTGTGCCAATAAACTAACATAAATCTTGTATCTATCTTATCCTGGCGAAAATCACCCATTGATGGAGCAGCTGAAAATTGATTCCTATTGCGTGGCATTAGTGATCCTGACGTGAGGTATGCAGTATATGCGACACCGAAACCTACTTTTATAGAAACTGTGGCATATGCTTTAGCACAGGAGACCGCAAGGATAATTTCTAAGCCGCAAGCGTATATGGTCCGAAATCTGGAGGTGATTACCGAGAAAGAAGCTAATTGGGAAAAGGACATCAAAGAGGCAGTAGTGCAAGCATTGGCTTTAAATAAAAACAAAGTGCGAATAAAATGCTATAGCTGCGGAGAGAAAGGCCATATCCAGCGCAACTGCAACGCAACAAGAAAGAAATCAAAATCTGTCTCGCCATCATGGAATAATAAATGGAAGAGCCATCAAAAGTCTCGTTGTGATGGCTGTCATCAAGAACGGCAACGGGAGCAGTGTCATCAACCTGAAGCACGTAACGAGGACAGACGGCATGAAGAAATAGGAGAGCGTCTGCGCCTGGAGGAAGCCCGACTAGCTGAGGAGCGTACGAAATTGGCTGTGGAACGAAAACGTTTGCAACGAGAGGCTGAATCATTACGCCTGGAACGTGAGCGCCAAAGATTAGAGCGTGAAAAGCTAGAAATAGAGCTTCGAGAAATTAAGCGTCAACAAATGCAAATTTCTGCGGCGCGTGATGGTTTCATAAAAGGTATAAGACAACGTGGTGCCTATGAGTGCTGTAGTAATGATCGTAAAGGTAATACAGGCCCAGCGTATGATAATACACGCCCTCCGGCAAGATTTAATGCCCTCCAGCCTCTGCAAGATATGCGCGTAAAGGAAGTAGTTACAGCTACACTTCGCCCGGTACAAGTAAAGAAGTCTTCAGTTCATCTACCGGCAAAGGAACAGGTTACAACAGGAATAGTCAAATGTACTCAGCTAATAATTATTATCGAGCAGTACCCAGTGGATGTGGTACACAGGCTTATAGCACGGAAAAGAGATCGTCATGGGATAACTACAAGTTGGAAGCTGAGATCCGTGGTATCATCGAAAGGATGAATGACGTCGTGCACATGATAGAGCAGTACATTGGACGGAAGACACAAATTAAACCACTGGGAGCGCCAAGACAACTATAGAAAAGGTAATTGTGTGCCTATTCGGGACGAACAGGATTAAGTGGGCGGCAGTGTTACGAAATGAAAAAAGCAGATTCAAATATAAAGACATAAAAATAACAGCTGTGATGATAATCTGTATTTGGTACCACTAAATACAACACTGCCTATGTAATGTCAATGAAATCAAAACCTGGCAACCAAGTACCACAATTAAACTTGGCATCACTCGACAACTGTCAATAGAATTCAAAAATAACGGAAAATGGAAGTTTCCGGAATCTTCAGGAAACGGTAGCTAGAACCTACAAGATTATTCGAGACTGCTTAATTGCAATTACAAACAGTGACATTAAACTTAAGCAACATCAGCTGCAAGAGATGTAAACTTGATAACAGCGTAATTTGTTTAAGTTGCAAACATTAGAGTATGTGTGTGTGCGAAGATAAACAAACAGAAGAAAAATCTCATGCATCTACACACGCACATACACTACACCATAGAAAGACCAAATGATCATGCCGTATACTTAAAGATAAAAAGAGACAACTACATTCCAGAAAGTTAGCGAAGTTACCAGAACGTTTTATAATCGACTATATAAGGGGAGGCTGCCAGACGACATGGAAAAAGTGTGTTTTTAAACTTAGACGAGTAAACATCGCCAAGAATAGTTAGTGTGTACATCGTGTTTAGTTGTACGTGTTTTTAGAGTAATAAATAAAGTGTTACTGAGAATTTATTTGTAAAATAAATATTCGTGTTTTATTTTATTGCAATTCAACGAATCCTGTGAAAATAAAAAAACCGTTTTTATGTAAAGGACTATTTTCCTATTTTGACTTAGAAATGAGATATTTTATCACGATAAAAAGTACCCTATGTTTGAATCAGGACTTTAAAGTACCTCCATACCAAATTTCATGAAAATCCATTCAGTGATTTTCGCGTGAAGCGTGTTCGGACAGACAGACAGACAAAAATTCCAAAATTTGATGTTTTGTTCTCTACATCGATTACTGTTTCCGCCACCATAAAAATTTTCAAAAAATATTTCATGTACAGACACGCACCTTTTACAGTTTTTTATATGTATAGATAAAAAGATATTTTTGGAAAAACAAAGGAGATTGTGGCTAAATGTATGGAAAACTTCTGTATTTTACCAAGTAGAGAAATAGTAAATTCAGTGTGAACCTCATTATTGTACATTTTTACGACCAACATAATGTCTTGTGATCAAATTTTAATGAAAATCTTTGCGTTTACCTTATCGTGATACTGTACTCTTAGCAATACAGCTGCAAAGTATTGTTGGGCAGCCTGGCTTTAAACTTTAAGCACTAAGCGTTATAAACACAATGTGTTCTGCATAAATGTCTCTATTTTTCTTTTTTGAACTAAATGTTTTTTTTTTAATGGGCCTTATTGTCTAAATCACATCACGAAAGTAAAATTTATGTTCATAAATGTGTAAGAAACTAAATAATTCAAATTTTATAAATCTGTTGGCTGACTGGTTAGCGCGTTTGACTACAAACCCTGAGTTCTTGAGACTAGTTTCAGGCAAGCCAACAACATCATGATTTTTTCTGATGTGCATTGGTATGTTATTGTGTTGGTTGTTGCTGGACTCTTAAAGTGATGAAGGTATAGCACTGATCACTTTGGCAGTACCGGCAGCGATCAATACTGACATATCCTAATGCACTTGATAGAACCCTCCTTCGTCGGTAGTGTAGCGAAGCAAAAAGAATAATAAATGGCTACACAGCTCAAACAAATTAATGCCTCTACTTGACAACAGAAGGGCTGCAACTCTGCTCGACAAAAAACGCGCAGTAGCAGGGCTGTAAACAGTGTTGCCAGAATTTTTAGGGATAAAATCTGCAAAATTTTACAATTTTTCAGGACAAAGTCTGCAAAATCTGCATTTTATTTTCAAAATCTTCAAAACCACTTTTTATACTAATTTTTCGTGTATTATTTAAACAAATTAACAATTTATTCATGAAACTTATATACGTACAGGTGTGAGCATACATTTTTTTCATGGACATTTCTAATATGGACTTAATTTACACTATGAAATATTTTATGAAACATTTTTTAGTTGCCCATTGCTGGGATGGAAGAACAAAGAAGGAGTGAAGAAAATTTACAAAAACTATCTGCAATTTTGTTTCAGCCATTTTTTTCACCCACCATTCTTACCTGTCTATTCTATTTCCAAACAAGAAGTTTAATGACACAAATTTTATGAAATATTTCATCGTATAAATTTAGCTCTGTTAAGAAAATTATTTAAAGTCTCACTAAGTATAATGACATTTAATTTAAAATGTATCAGATATATATACAATCCGATACATTCTTTCTAGCATATCTGGAGATATCAATATGTCAAAACATTGGGAATTATTTAAGTTTTAGACAACGTAATGCATACGATTCAAACGACTTTGAACTTTTGTTTAATCAACTTTACCTGACTAAAAATTCTTCCGATGAATGTGGTTAAAGCATTGTATTTTGAATAAACTTAGAGTTGGTGTTTAAAGGTAACAAATTTAAGTTCTAAGCTCCAAGTCCAAATCCTATTTTTCGTTTTCTTTAGAAAATTTGGGATAATATTGGTTGATATTTTCGTTTTCACATAAAAGAAACGAAAGATAATAGCAATATAAGAAAAACGTGACAAAAGTTGACATATTATTAGAGATTCAAAAATCTGCGTTTTTAGGTCAAAAATCTTCAAATCTGCATTTCGCCTTTTTGGAGGGCTAAAATCTGCAAAATGCAGATAAATCTGCATTTCTGGTAACAGTGGTTGTAAATGAACTAAGGTCTCTCCCACTTCATTACCTGTTCGCTCTACACTATCTCTTTCCCAAAGAAGGTAACACATTAATTAATTAACTGGTAGGCATTAATTGCCTGATTGTGTTACTTCTCTTAAAAATATTTTTTGTTTTTGATTTTCAATCAAGTTCTAAAAACTACGCAGCACAAGAAATAGAGTTTTTTTGTGTTGTTTAAATAAAATGAGCTAATTCCTATGTATTTTTGTTTCCTGATTACGATGGCGTCATTAGTTTTTCTCTGACAGCTTTAGTTTTAAAGATATAGTGACATTTAGCAATTGCATAATTTACACCACTTTTTGTATTATTCGGTTAATATTTCACGAAAGGTCCTTCAAACTTTAAAATACTTTCTGGATTATTAATCTAAAGAAAAAACACTCCTCTTAATAAAAATAATTTGAATTTACATTAATTCAAATATTGAATTAAAAAGCCGAAATAATAAAAATTTCAGACTTATAATGATAAATTTGCCCAAAATTGCTGGAACACAAAAAACACATTTTGTGCCCAAAAATAAACGTCAAAATTATACATACAAAAAGAGCTGTTATTTGAAATTAATCACTGAAAGTCAAACGGGTTATTTTTCAGATTTAATTGTTAATTTTTTGTTGACCATAAAAAAGAAAGGAAATAAATTCAATGTAACTTGTTCTCCAGGAGTTCCATTTTCTTCTGAGATCTCTTCTCTCTATTTTCTTCTTTTTCATCTTTTTTTAATAAGCCTTTTATTTCGTCAATTTTTTCCAACAGTTGTTCTTTCACCCCAATTTGTCTCCTTTTTTGGAAGCTGAACTGCAGCAGCTTGGGCCATCATCTGGAATATAATTTTTTTATTATCTCACTGGACTTAATTTACACTATAAAATATTTTATGAAACATTTTTTAGTTGCCCATTGCTGGAATGGAAGAACAAAGAAAATTTACAAAAACTATCTGTAATTTTGTTTCAGCCATTTTTTTCACCCACCATTCTTACCTGTCTATTCTATTTCCAAATATATATATATATATATATATATATATATATATATATATATATATATATATATATATATATATATATATATATATATATATATATATATATATATATATATATATATATATATATATATATATATATATATATATATATATATATATATATATATTTATATATATATATATATATATATATATATATATATATATATATATATATATATATATATATATATATATATATATATATATATATATATATATATATATATATATATATATATATATATATATATATATATATATATATATATATATATATATTTAATTGTTAATTTTTTGTTGACCATAAAAAAGAATGGAAATAAATTCAATGTAACTTGTTCTCCAGGAACTTATCGACTGATTAAAAAAAGGTAAGAGTAATTGCGCCTAATAATAGGTTTTTATGGTTAATTTTATATCTTTTAAGATAAAAAAATATAGGCAGCAAGTTGCAAGCCAGGTATTGGCCGAACAGGAAGCAAACTACGATCAATTTATTTTTGTGCGAATAGAATTTCAGAAAACAAGTAAGTATAATAAAAATGCCTAGAATTATATTAGTAATTTTCTTATGCATATTCTAGACGAACAGGAGAAGGAATTGCCTACAACAGGAGCATGTATGTCTTCCCCTTTAAGCGAGAATAAGCACTATTGGTCTAATGCTGTAACCAAACTTATGCTATCCCCAATGGAGGAACTACGGCCAAAATTGGGGAAGAGCATACATGTAAAAAATAAAAACAAAATGTATAAGGTTGCCTCGGAAGAGATGGCAAAAAAGAGTATACTTTTTCTGCCACACAAATTGAAAATAAATTTAGAGGACTAGACCGCCAGTACAAAAAGGTGACTCTAAACAATAAACAAACCTGTTCGTTTGAACGTTATGATCAAAACTTTTTTTGTGTTTATACAAATCCATCTTTTTTCTTTTACAGTAAACTATCCAAAATACTTGGAGACAAACGATCCATTATTCCCGAATTTGTGTTGGAGAGTGGGGATGTTGAAGGAACGGCTCGAAGTACAGAAGTAGATGAAATGAGCTGGATAACATAAAAAGGTATTAATTTCTTAAAACAAATTCGAAAATTCGACTAACAGGCAGTGAGATAATAAAAAAATTATATTCCAGATGATGGCCCAAGCTGCTGCAGTTCAGCTTCCAAAAAAGGAGACAAATTGGGGTGAAAGAACAACTGTTGGAAAAAATTGACGAAATAAAAGGCTTATTAAAAAAAGATGAAAAAGAAGAAAATAGAGAGAAGAGATCTCAGAAGAAAATGGAACTCCTGGAGAACAAGTTACATTGAATTTATTTCCTTTCTTTTTTATGGTCAACAAAAAATTAACAATTAAATCTGAAAAATAACCCGTTTGACTTTCAGTGATTAATTTCAAATAACAGCTCTTTTTGTATGTATAATTTTGACGTTTATTTTTGGGCACAAAATGTGTTTTTTGTGTTCCAGCAATTTTGGGCAAATTTATCATTATAAGTCTGAAATTTTTATTATTTCAGCTTTTTAGTTCAATATTTGAATTAATGTAAATTCAAATTATTTTTATTAAGAGGAGTGTTTTTTCTTTAGATTAATAATCCAGAAAGTATTTTAAAGTTTGAAGGACCCTTCGTGAAATATTAACCGAATAATACAAAAAGTGGTGTAAATTATGCAATTGCTAAATGTCACTATATCTTTAAAACTAAAGCTGTCAGAGAAAAACTAATGACGCCATCGTAATCAGGAAATAAAAATACATAGGAATTAGCTCATTTTATTTAAACAACACAAAAAAACTCTATTTCTTGTGCTGCGTAGTTTTTAGAACTTGATTGAAAATCAAAAACAAAAAATATTTTTAAGAGAAGTAACACAATCAGGCAATTAATGCCTACCAGTTAATTAATTAATGTGTTACCTTCTTTGGGAAAGAGATAGTGTAGAGCGAACAGTAATGAAGTGGGAGAGACCTTAGTTCATTTACAACCACTGTTACCAGAAATGCAGATTTATCTGCATTTTGCAGATTTTAGCCCTCCAAAAAGGCGAAATGCAGATTTGAAGATTTTTGACCTAAAAACGCAGATTTTTGAATCTCTAATAATATGTCAACTTTTGTCACGTTTTTCTTATATTGCTATTATCTTTCGTTTCTTTTATGTGAAAACGAAAATATCAACCAATATTATCCCAAATTTTCTAAAGAAAACGAAAAATAGGATTTGGACTTGGAGCTTAGAACTTAAATTTGTTACCTTTAAACACCAACTCTAAGTTTATTCAAAATACAATGCTTTAACCACATTCATCGGAAGAATTTTTAGTCAGGTAAAGTTGATTAAACAAAAGTTCAAAGTCGTTTGAATCGTATGCATTACGTTGTCTAAAACTTAAATAATTCCCAATGTTTTGACATATTGATATCTCCAGATATGCTAGAAAGAATGTATCGGATTGTATATATATCTGATACATTTTAAATTAAATGTCATTATACTTAGTGAGACTTTAAATAATTTTCTTAACAGAGCTAAATTTATACGATGAAATATTTCATAAAATTTGTGTCATTAAACTTCTTGTTTGGAAATAGAATAGACAGGTAAGAATGGTGGGTGAAAAAAATGGCTGAAACAAAATTGCAGATAGTTTTTGTAAATTTTCTTCACTCCTTCTTTGTTCTTCCATCCCAGCAATGGGCAACTAAAAAATGTTTCATAAAATATTTCATAGTGTAAATTAAGTCCATATTAGAAATGTCCATGAAAAAAATGTATGCTCACACCTGTACGTATATAAGTTTCATGAATAAATTGTTAATTTGTTTAAATAATACACGAAAAATTAGTATAAAAAGTGGTTTTGAAGATTTTGAAAATAAAATGCAGATTTTGCAGACTTTGTCCTGAAAAATTGTAAAATTTTGCAGATTTTATCCCTAAAAATTCTGGCAACACTGTTTACAGCCCTGCTACTGCGCGTTTTTTGTCGAGCAGAGTTGCAGCCCTTCTGTTGTCAAGTAGAGGCATTAATTTGTTTGAGCTGTGTAGCCATTTATTATTCTTTTTGCTTCGCTACACTACCGACGAAGGAGGGTTCTATCAAGTGCATTAGGATATGTCAGTATTGATCGCTGCCGGTACTGCCAAAGTGATCAGTGCTATACCTTCATCACTTTAAAAGTCCAGCAACAACCAACACAATAACATACCAATGCACATCAGAAAAAATCATGATGTTGTTGGCTTGCCTGAAACTAGTCTCAAGACCTCAGGGTTTGTAGTCAAACGCGCTAACCAGTCAGCCAACAGATTTATAAAATTTGAATTATTTAGTTTCTTACACATTTATGAACATAAATTTTACTTTCGTGATGTGATTTAGACAATAAGGCCCATTAAAAAAAAAACATTTAGTTCAAAAAAGAAAAATAGAGACATTTATGCAGAACACATTGTGTTTATAACGCTTAGTGCTTAAAGTTTAAAGCCAGGCTGCCCAACAATACTTTGCAGCTGTATTGCTAAGAGTACAGTATCACGATAAGGTAAACGCAAAGATTTTCATTAAAATTTGATCACAAGACATTATGTTGGTCGTAAAAATGTACAATAATGAGGTTCACACTGAATTTACTATTTCTCTACTTGGTAAAATACAGAAGTTTTCCATACATTTCCAAAAATATCTTTTTATCTATACATATAAAAAACTGTAAAAGGTGCGTGTCTGTACATGAAATATTTTTTGAAAATTTTTATGGTGGCGGAAACAGTAATCGATGTAGAGAACAAAACATCAAATTTTGGAATTTTTGTCTGTCTGTCTGTCCGAACACGCTTCACGCGAAAATCACTGAATGGATTTTCATGAAATTTGGTATGGAGGTACTTCAAAGTCCTGATTCAAACATAGGGTACTTTTTATCGTGATAAAATATCTCATTTCTAAGTCAAAATAGGAAAATAGTCCTTTACATAAAAACGGTTTTTTTATTTTCACAGGATTCGTTGAATTGCAATAAAATAAAACACGAATATTTATTTTACAAATAAATTCTCAGTAACACTTTATTTATTACTCTAAAAACACGTACAACTAAACACGATGTACACACTAACTATTCTTGGCGATGTTTACTCGTCTAAGTTTAAAAACACACTTTTTCCATGTCGTCAGGCAGCCTCCCCTTATATAGTCGATTATAAAACGTTCTGGTAACTTCGCTAACTTTCTGGAATGTAGTTTTCTCTTTTTATCTTTAAGTATACGGCATGATCATTTGGGCTTTCTATGGTGTAGTGTATGTGCGTGTGTAGATGCATGAGATTTTTCTTCTGTTTGTTTATCTTCGCACACACACATACTCTAATGTTTGCAACTTAAACAAATTACGCTGTTATCAAGTTTACATCTCTTGCAGCTGATGTTGCTTAAGTTTAATGTCACTGTTTGTAATTGCAATTAAGCAGTCTCGAATAATCTTGTAGGTTCTAGCTACCGTTTCCTGAAGATTCCGGAAACTTCCATTTTCCGTTATTTTTGAATTCTATTGACAGTTGTCGAGTGATGCCAAGTTTAATTGTGGTACTTGGTTGCCAGGTTTTGATTTCATTGACATTACATAGGCAGTGTTGTATTTAGTGGTACCAAATACAGATTATCATCACAGCTGTTATTTTTATGTCTTTATATTTGAATCTGCTTTTTTCATTTCGTAACACTGCCGCCCACTTAATCCTGTTCGTCCCGAATAGGCACACAATTACCTTTTCTATAGTTGTCTTGGCGCTCCCAGTGGTTTAATTTGTGTCTTCCGTCCAATGTACTGCTCTATCATGTGCACGACGTCACTCATCCTTTCGATGATACCACGGATCTCAGCTTCCAACTTGTAGTTAGGATCACTAATGCCACGCAATAAGGAATCAATTTTCAGCTGCTCCATCAATGGGTGATTTTCGCCAGGATAAGATAGTTGCACCAACCGCTCGATTTCCATTGCGAAATCTTGTAGGGACTCATTGGGCTTCTGTCTTCTACATCGCAATTCCATACGGTATATATCTCGCTTATGTTCGCCACCATATTTCCGCTGCAGTGCCGCCATTATGTCATCAAAATTGTTTCTGCCGCTCCCTGGTACGGTTTCGAGTACTTCCGCTGCGGCTCCTTTTAAGGCCAAAATCAACTCTATGGCCTTTTCTTCACTGTTCCAACCATTTTTGCTGGCAACTGTTTCGAACTGGAACTTGAAGATGTTCAAAGGTGCGCTGCCATCGAAACAAGGAGTCTTAATTCTGCTGGAAACCTCTGGAATAACTCTCACTGGCCCTCCTTGACGCTGAAGATTAACAATTTTTGCTTCCAGGTCATGTAATTTCTCGTCCACATCTTTTACATGCACTTCGATGCCGCCAATTTCTAAGCTATGGAGTTTGTTCTCTAGTTCTGAGAGTTTCTCGTCAAATTTGCTGACTTGTACTTCAATGCCATCTACTCTTCTATTTATGGCCTCAGAAATTTCTTGAAGTTTCTCATTTGTGGTCTTAGATGTTTCTTGAAGTTTATCATTTGTGGCTTCAGCTTCAGCTAGCACCCTCTCGTTGTTAGCTCTAGATGTTTCTTGAACTTCAGCTAGCATTATCTTATTGTTAGCTCTAGATGTTTCTTGAACTTCAGCCAGCATTCTCTCATTGTTAGCTCTAGATGTTTCTTGAACTTCAGCCAGCAATTTCTCATTGTTACCTCTAGATGTTTCTTTAACTTCTTGAAATTTTTCCATCATAGCGGCGAACATTGTACTTAAATCCATTTTGCTTGTCGTGGCACGAGTACATACCTCTATTTCCTCTTTATCCTCAAATTCGTATGTCCCGATGTCGATGGAATGTAGTTTTCTCTTTTTATCTTTAAGTATACGGCATGATCATTTGGGCTTTCTATGGTGTAGTGTATGTGCGTGTGTAGATGCATGAGATTTTTCTTCTGTTTGTTTATCTTCGCACACACACATACTCTAATGTTTGCAACTTAAACAAATTACGCTGTTATCAAGTTTACATCTCTTGCAGCTGATGTTGCTTAAGTTTAATGTCACTGTTTGTAATTGCAATTAAGCAGTCTCGAATAATCTTGTAGGTTCTAGCTACCGTTTCCTGAAGATTCCGGAAACTTCCATTTTCCGTTATTTTTGAATTCTATTGACAGTTGTCGAGTGATGCCAAGTTTAATTGTGGTACTTGGTTGCCAGGTTTTGATTTTATTGACATTACATACGCAGTGTTGTATTTAGTGGTACCAAATACAGATTATCTTCACAGCTGTTATTTTTATGCCGTTATATTTGAATCTGCATTTTTCATTTTGTAACAATATGTTGTTGGAAATTAAAAAGATGTTTTTGTTTTTTAACGTTGGTATCACTATTTATTTTGCATGACGGGAACTTTAAACAATATGTAAAGAACGTTATATTCAGCCATGTCACAAAATACCATTCCGATTGGAATTGGTTTCAATTCCGTAAGTTGCTTCTTCAGAAAACGAAAAACGAAAATTTTCTTCGTAATCAAACCACTTTTAAATTTCAAAGTGGAATTAAAAAAGAATTTTCTACTTGCAGTAAATATTAAAAAACGTGCATACTTTTAGGAGCGTCAAATAAATATTTGGTAATGAGCTTTCCCTGTTAATAAAAAGCTTAATGTGAGCTTTGCATCTAAAACCAAGAGTAAACAAACGCCTCAAGGTATAAAAACTTTATCATTGTAAAAACGAAATACAAGATAAACGGAATCTAGAGCACCAAAAATGTAATTTTTCGAAATGACAACTACGGAATCAAAACCAGTCCGAACGGAATCTGTGACACGGCTGATTATTATATTTTATGGACACCTTTAGTCGCAACGCGAACTTTGAGCGCGCGAAGCGGGCGGGCATATCTAGTTTCTAATAAAAAGCACTTTCTTTTCCATCATCATTTATTTTACACACTGTACCTATATGGCAAAATACCAACGCAGCTGCTATACATGTACACTGGGCGCTCTCTCATTAACGACTAAATTGAGAGTATAAAAAGAAATGAAATAGAGAGTAGAAACAATTGTTTGGTGAAATGAACAACTTTGGTTTAAAGCAGAGATGCGCAAAATTTAAACTGTGATTGTAATTTTCCTTATTAGTATTAGTGAAGAAAGCGAGTTTTCCCAGCAAGCACAAAGTCAAGCGTTTGAAATATGATACTGCATTACATATTTGTTTGCAATATAAATTCGTAAACGAAGGATTTTATTTTAAAAACAGGCAGTAGTTTTTAGTTTTTGCCTCTAATAATATGGCTCTATGAAAAATGGCCACAACAAATTTTTTTGTTTTTATATAATTAATTTGGGGCCATTTTTCACTCTTGAGGAAAAATGGCCCCAACATTTTCCATTAAAAACAAGAATAAATATTTAGGGCAATTTTTCCTATTTTGGGCAACGTTTAGTTTGGCTCCATTTTTTTTATTTTGTGGCTATTTAATTTAATATTTTTTAATTTGGAGACATTCTAACTTTTTGGGTATCATTTTTAATTTTTTAGTTTGGGACCATTTTTCCTATTTTGGGCGCCATTTTTAATTTTGGTCCTTTTTCATAATGGCCCAAAATATGGATAGGAAAAATAGCCCCAAATTAAAAAATACAAAATGTCGCCGAAAATAGCCCCATAATTTGTATTTTTGTTTTCAGTACGAAATTTTTGGGGCAAAATCTTACATAATGTCTTTTAATGATATAGTATGTACATAAAAGGCGTTGTATGTTACCAAATGCAATGTTTATAATAAAATATTTTTCGTATATCATCATTTGGAAATGAAACACTAGTGTTTGCTGGATAAGTCTTAATGAAAAAATGTATAAACAATTATAAAAAATGTATAATAATCCGCCGCGTGAGTTACATCCCTACGGTAAATGGAACTGACACAAAACAAGTTATGTGACCGGTCCCCAGGTGGTAGGGACCAGTCCGAGTTCTAAAACTTCCTATGAAGCGGACCAGCCACTTAGACATGGGGATGGCCTAGGATGGGGTTAATTGATACTTTGTATGGACCTTGTAACTTGTCTCTGAACTATCTTATGGAGTCCCATTCGGTGTAGAATAATATAGATTATATATAAATATTATCTATATATATAAATTATAGCTGAAATTATCGACTAATTTATTTTGTTGTTGTTATAAATCCAAGTCCAAATTGTATTTTATTTTTATTTGATAGGATTCGAACCGACAACCTCCGGCATGACAGGCTAGTACACTACCCACTCGACCACAGGGGAACTTATATTTCAATGTTATAAATACAAGTTAAGCTGGAGTTAATATCTGAATATAGTTACGGAACAGGTTCCTGAGTGGCATCGCAGTCTCATTGAAGGGAGACAATTAATATTATATAGATACTATCTGATAGACCTCAGATCCAGGTGCACCAAATTTGTTCAGTGGCGTTTACTACAATACTAGCCGGAGTACTAACTAAATTGACTGAAAATGGTTAATATGTGACCATTTACACAATATGCCTTTTTCACCATTCACTACTCCTTATTTTTGGTACCAGTCTCATTTTCTCAAGTCATAGGACGAGTACTTTTGGATCATTTGTCACCATTTTTCCGCAAGAATATACGAACCCTGATAAGTTTGACAAATTTTTAGAAGCAATAAGCAAATAAAATAAACTGTAAATCTGTTGCATAAGCAAAATTTAAGAATTAATAAATATGCATTTCCGGTCACACGAATAAATTTATAAAGAATTGTTTACCAATAAATTGTAATTCTGCAATTTATACAGGTTGAATAACTTTAATGTTCTTAGCCAATAAGAATGTTTTAAAATAAAATAATGCAAAGATTGCAGTTTGATATGTATTAATAAAAATTTTAATGTTTTTAGCCAATCAAATTTATGCTAATGCAACAGGTACTGAATTACATGTTACACTTTAAGTTAAAAATCATTTTGTGTGTTAGTCTTAGTTCCCCATTCAAAGCGTCGAGTATAATAAAGTGAGTTATAAGAAAATAATAAAAATTGTGTTTTTTTTAAGGAATACACTAAAGAAAAATTTATTTGGCGCAGTCGGTAGGATCCTTTCGGAATTAAAAGGATCCAGTGAAACGTACCTACTAAATATTAAAATAAAAAAAATATAATAATATTAAAATAACAAAATATTAAAATAACGATAGTGCAGTGGACATTTAAGTCAAAGTGGACACCACTAAGCAACGAAAGTAAATATTGCTTTATCATTTTCTAAAGTGTATTCAAAAAACTCAAAAAGGCAAAACGCCTTCGATAAACGCAGAAGAATGGAGGAGCAGGCTCACATCGCATCCGTAAATGTGGCAGAAGAACTGGCCAGGAAGGACCAGTAGCTTGAACGTTTACGTCAAGCTTATGTAGAACTGCAACAGCAAACTCAACAACACGCTCAACAGCTACAACAACAGCAAAATCCGGCAGCATACAATAGTGCAAGAGACAACGTTTTAAAAATAATAAATCAACTACCAATCTTTAAATAACTACAAACAGTTTCTTTAATAACATTGAATACCTGCTGTCAACTATACAAGACGAAGACATTAAGAAGGAGGCCGTAAGACCAATATTCTACAGAGTAATTCAGGGACAAGCCAAGGATGTTATCATAAATATACCCACACCGGACAACTGGCAACAAATCAAGGAAACATTAAAACTAAGGTACAGACCCAACGTAGAACCCCACCAGCTTTACAGGAAAATCGCAAACCTCAAAGTAAATAATGTAAGTGAACTTATGATAGAAATTCAAGATATTAAGTATAAGTCGGACGAACTGACAATATATTATACAGGCGACCACTATACAGATCTAAGTAACATAGACAGTATATTAATTAATACCATAAAGGAGATGACACAGGGAGTTTTGTTAGACAAAATTTATAATGATGGAAATTTAAACAATATTTCAAAAATAATGACAAGTAGAAGATTTGAAGATGGTTGCATCAGACCGGAGTATAGGAAATTTAAAATAAGAGAAGATAGACCGACAAATGCATGAAACACTAGGTATCAAGACAAAGGACAAAGATTCAATAATGCATATGCGGATGGTAGAATTAGGAATCAAAATACAGCTAATAGATTTAATAATTCACCTCAAGAAATGCAATGGAATCGAAATCCGTATTACCAAAATGAAATAAAATATAACAATTCTGGACAGTACAGACAAAATAATAATTCTAATAATGGAAGGTTTAACAATTTCAATCAATTTGCAAATTCAACTAATTTCCGAAGACCACAGACAGGAAACCCTAGACAAGCTTCAGGCCAATATCGCCAAAACCTATTTAGGCAAGGTCAGGTGGGACCCATGGAAATTGATAATATTCAATCATATATGAGTAGACTTCAATTGGTAGGACCTCCTGATCCGCAGATTGTCCAAAATCGCTTAATCCCGGACAGGCAAAACCAAGAAGAAACTCAAGCAAACAATAACAGAGGAGAAGAAGTAAATAATTTCATTTTTTTACGAAACGACCTCGGAATGGTTACCAAAAATAACATTAATAATTAGTAATAAAAGTTATAGTGCACTCATAGATACAGGCGCTAGTTTTAGTTTGACTAATAGCGAGATAAAAAATTTTCCAAAAGTAAAATTAAAAAACCCAATACTATTTAGAACAATCACAAATGAAGATGTAATAAATTATGAGGTGTGCACAGAGGCACCAGAAGAGTTTAATTTACCCAATAACGCAAGAGTGAGATGGAAGGCAGCACCATTTACAGGAAGAAAGTACGAATTTATAATATTCTAATATTCTAATGTTTCTCAATGCACAAATAAATGTCGAAGAAAGAAAAATAATTTTAAATCAAAGAGAAAGAAAATTTCTAAATGATCCTTACATTTTAAACCAAATTTATGCTCTTGAAGCAACTGATTCCAGTTTAGAAAGATTAAAGTTAGATCACTTAAACGAAGAGGTGCACAGAGGCACCAGAAGAGTTTAATTTACCCAATAACACAAGAGTGAGATGGAAGGCAGCACCATTTACAGGAAGAAAGTACGAACTTATAATATTCTAATATTCTAACGTTTCTCAATGCACAAATAAATGTCGAAGAAAGAAAAATAATTTTAAATCAAAGAGAAAGCAAATTTCTAAATGATCCTTACAATTTAAACCAAATTTATGCTCTTGAAGCAACTGATTCCAGTTTAGACAGATTAAAGTTAGATCACTTAAACGAAGAGGAATATAGAGAAATTACAACATTACTGAAGCGATTTAATAAGTTGCTATATAAAGAAGGCGATAAATTAACAAACACTACCGAAATCCAACATGAGATAAAAACGACAACCCAGCAACAGATAAATTCAAAACTATACCGTTCTCCGCCCCAACATGAAATTGAGGTGAGGAAGCAAATAAAAGAAATGGAGGAGCAAGGAATTATTCAAAAAAGCCATTTCAGCCCACTCATAGTAGTACCACAAAAGATGGACAATTCGGGTGAAAAAAAAATTCGTTTGGTAGTGGACTATAGAAAACTAAATGACGTAACATTCGATGACAAATATCCCCTTCCAAACATTGATTCAATACTAGATAAACTGGGCAGGGCGCAATATTTCACAACAATTGACTTGGCAAAGGGTTATCACCAAATTTTAGTGAGAGAGGAAGACAGAGAAAATACGGCATTTGTCACACCTCACGGCCTATATGAATTTATAAGGATGCCGTTTGGCCTAAAAACGCCCCCGCTGCCTTTCAGCGCCTCATGAATGAAATCTTGCGTAATTTTATAAACAGGATATGTGTAGTTTATTTTGACGACATCCTGATTTTTAGTACCACATTACAAGAACACGTGAGAGCAATTAAAGATATATTCAAAGTCTTGGAAAATAAAAATTTGAAGATTCAGATTGATAAATGTAATTTTCTGCGGAGAGAAACAGAATTTCTGGGTCACATACTAACGAAGGACGGCATGAAACCAAACCCTAATAAAATTAAAGTTATTGAAAACTTGGTATTACCAAAAACCGGAAAACAAATAGAAAGCTTTTTGGGTCTGACCGGTTATCACGGGAAATTCGTGAAAGACTATGCAAAAATAGCACAGCCAATTACGAAATATTTGCAAAAGGAGCAAGAATTAACCCAATGGACCCGACGTACATTGAAGCGTTCGAAAAATTAAAAATGTTAATTTTGCGCTACCCAGACTTCGAAAAGAAATTTACGTTGATAACAGATGCGTCTAACTACGCTATTGGCGCAATATTGTCGCAAGAGGGATACCCAGTCTGTTATGCGTCGAGGACATTGAACAACCATGAAAGGAACTATTCTGCGACGGATAAAGAATTTTTGGCGATAATGTGGAGTGTCAATCATTTTAGGCCATATGTATACGGCAGAAAATTAAAATTTTAACCGATCATCAGCCAATTAAATTTCTACATTCAAAATATAAGGGCAAGGATATGTCACTACGGCATCAGAGATGGCTTCTGATATTAGGAGAGTACTAATTCGACATTGAATATTTCAAAGGAAAGGAGAATAAAGTAGCTGACCTCCTGAGTAGAATAGAAAAGAGTGAGTACACTATTGAGGAAAAAATTGGGGATAATAATACCAATATTTTAGAATATGCAGTCAATAACATAGAGGACGATGAGACAATGGCAACAGTGCACTCAGCGGAGGAAGACTTAGGTGACCATTTTCCAATTAAAGAAGAAATAGTGAATAAATATAACACTCAAATTATTTTAACAAATAATAAAACAGAAGAACTTAAAATACTACATGGAAAAAGAATAATATTCGTTGCTGTAAAGGAAAAACTTATTGAAATGTATTCAAATGATAATCAGATAAAATTTATAAAGCGTACGAGGAGAGCACAAGATATCGAGACTGAAGTCGAAGCCATTAAGCAAATTTCTTTGTACCACGTGAGAGAAAATATGCATTCAGGCATCCTGGAAACATACAATCAAATAAGGTATAAAATATATTACCCAAAACTGATGGAGTTGATTCAGATCGTTATCAATCGGTGTGAAGTTTGTCAGGAAGTGAAGTACGACAGAAAACCCATAAAACCAAAATTTAATACTACAGAAACACCGACAAGAAAAAATGAAATTATACACGTAGATACGTATGTCATGAAAAGACACCACTTTTTAGCAGTCATAGATAAATTTTCAAAATTCAGAGCAGCATATCCATTGGCCGATAGGAATCACATTACCATTATTGAACAACTAGAAGATCATTTTACTAAATTAGGGAAACCAAGGAAAATAATTGCAGACAATGAATTTAAAACTGCGAGGATAAAGGAATTTTTAGACAATGAAAACATAGAACTTCACCTAACTAAACCCAACAGCCATACCGGCTATGGAGATATTGAAAGGAATTTAGAATTTTTTATAAATTAGAAAAAGGCCTGTCAGTCAAACAATTAATACAGAAAGCCATTTGAAACTATAATGATAGATTCCATTCAGCGACAAAATATACACCAAATGAAGTACATGATAATAGAGTAGATTTTGAAATAGTGAAAAACAATTTAGAAGCAACAAAACAAAAAGTCATAAACAGATTAAATAAAAATAGAGAGGATTATGAGGAAAAGAGACCAGAAGGATTTATAAGAAACTATAAAGCGGTTAGGCATAAAGAACAACCCAGGTATAGGAAAGAAAAATTTAAAAATATTCAGCCTATCAACATTAAAAACCCATTACAATTTTCAGATACTAATCATGATACTGGTAGTGACGACATGGATACAACCGAGTTAAAGCACAATGATTCTAACGGAATTGGTGGACCAAATAGGATTTATTGACCTGCAAATAAGAGACCAGGAAATAGTTAAGGACAGTGACATAGTGTTACACATAATTGATGTTAAACAAATCGAAAATATTATTAATGAAATGACAGACAATATTATACTAGCGAAAACAAGTAACAAGGACATATTACAAACCGAATTACTTGAAGCAAGAAATAAATTGATAACGTTAGTACCATCAGAAAAATGACAAAAAAGAGGACTTATAAATGCAATAGGCACGGTAGCGAAATGGACATTTGGCACAATGGACGACGAAGATAGACAAACCATACAAAAACATTTATTACAGACAGACAAGACATTAAACGAGCAAATACATATAAACGATCATTTTAATTTAGCGATTGAAAAAATAAAAAATATTGTTAAAAACGATAGAAAAGAAATTGAAAGAGGTCTTAATACTATAAATAAAATGGTAGACGAAGAATACCAGCAACATATGTATCTACAACAAATGACAAAAATTCAATTGATAAAAAATAAAATAGAACAAATACAAGATAATGTAGTCTCAGCCAAATATGGTTTAGTTCATCCAAATATATTAACAAATCATGAAATCAACAAATATAATATTGATTTTAACAAATTAAAACATTTGCAATTAGGAATAGCAACTTTCAATAATACTTATCTAATAATAAGCATTAAAATACCAAAATTATTCATACAAGTAAAAATAAGAAAAGTTGTACCATTACCAAATAAAAATCAAAAAGAAATAGAAGCCAAAATAGAAGAATTTTTCACGTATGAGGATAAAGTTATGCAATTTTAAGAGAATAAACATCTCAGACAATTAAAACCCAGCACTCATTGTATATTAACAAAAAAATTTAAATTAATAACAAACAAAGAACTAGAAATTATAGCGTTAGACGAAAAAACAGTCATGGTTAAAAACGCAGTCAATTTATTTGTAAACAATACATGTAATAAAAATCATACTATTCTAAATGGAAATAATGTAATTCAATTTAACAATTGTTCAATAGAAATTAATGACTACTACTATTCTAATTTAGTTGAAAATTTTGAGGAACATATTATGAGCTTACGATAAGATGATATCAAGAATTTTACAGAAAAACTTACTTTCGAGCAAATAGATGAAGAAAATAAAATAAACTTCAAAAATATTTCTAATTTAAAAACCCATAATAAAGTCATATACGGAAGTAACATTTTTCACATACTTACAATAATAATAATAATGATCATATGGAGAACAAAGCTAAAATATATTAAAATAAAATTAAATGATAGAATTCAGAAGCAATAAGCAAATAAAATAAACTGTAAATCTGTTGCATAAGTAAAATTTGAGAATTAATAAATATGCATTTCCGGTCACACGAATAAATTTATAAAGAATTGTTTACCAATAAATTGCAATTCTGCAATTTATACAGGTTGAATAACTTTAATGTTCTTAGCCAATAAGAATGTTTTAAAATAAAATAATGCAAAGATTGCAGTTTGATATGTATTAATAAAAATTTTAATGTTTTAGCCAATCAAATTTATGCTAATGCAACAGGTACTGAATTACATGTTACACTTTAAGTTAAAAATCATTTTGTGAGTTAAGGCCGGGACACATAGAATCCGTCGTACGTTATACGTCGCCTTTTTCAACTGACAACTAAGTTGAAATACATGTTTTCTTATGAGCTTAGTCACATTCGGTACGTTTCCGTCAACGCAAAGTACTAAAGTTGGCCAACTTTTAACTTTTAACGTACGTCGAGTACTTTGACAGCTATCAGTTGGTTTTTGCTTTGTTTCGATTTAGTTTTTTCTGCTGTTTGGCACCAAAAATTAAATAAAACAATAAAAACTAATAATATAAATAAATAAAATCAAATTTAGCTGCAGAAACATGCGACGAACAGTTGTTTTAATATCCGTCAACGAAGTACTCATTGTGTCAACCTCCTCCGTCGTTACGTTAATGTCAGTTGAAAAAGGCGACGTATAATGTACGACGGATTCTATGTGCCCCGGCCTTTAGTCTTAGTTCCCCATTCAAAGCGTCGAGTATAATAAAGTGAGTTATAAGAAAATAATAAAAATTGTTTTTTTTTACGGAATACACTAAAGAAAAATTATTTCGTGTGCATTGATCGCTTTCTCATCGCCGACTAAATGAAGAACATAAGAATCTGTGTGAAGAATGTGTGTGAGATAATTTCCACAATTGTGGTATGGCGTGCGTTTCAATGGTTTAAAGCAGTGGTGTCAGAAATAAAACTATTGGTGAGTAAACACTGTAAGAAAAGTTATCTCATCTAAAAGAAGACATGTATGTATGTTTGAAGTTAACTCAGGTCTTATTATAACTTATTATTCGCTGAATTGGTAAATTTTTCAATATATTTTGTTGCTGTAAAATGTATCTAAAAATATTTTGAGAACAATATGTAAGGGCAATTTTACTAACGAGCAAACAGTTACCGAATATTGTTGTATTTCTTTGAATTGTTTGTATTTGCAGTAGGACTGCGACGAACGTTCGTATTCGCATTTTCGAGCTATTCGCTTGTTTTTGATATTCGCATTCGCTAAATTGATGCAAATATTTCAAGCGAATATTAAAATTAAATATAAATCAAAAAGGAAGTGCAAATTACGTTTTCTTCTAAAAAAAATATTTTTTATGTTAGTTATTAGCATTTTTTTTATAAGGGAGTGATATGTAAGCAAAAGAACGTAAGTACAGTTTCCAATTTTTCATGAGTGTAATAATACTATGTGCCAAGGTCTATTAATAAGGTCGTGGTGAAGGCACATTGGATTATTTCGATGACATGGCTTTGTGCTATATAAAATTTTTTTCTTGGAGCAACAATCAAGCTTTACAGCGATATTCCTTTGGTTCAATTTGCCGATGCCAACTTGTCTTATTCCTCAGAAAATAAACGTTATTTCTTGATTTTTATATATTTCTCAGAAAATAAAAATATTTTTTCAGTATGTATTATTTATTCCTCACGAAATAAAAATTATTTTTTCAGGGTTATTTTTTACTTTGGAAATAAAAATTACTTTCTGAGTTTTATTTTTTACTTAAACAATAACAGTTATTTTTTAGTTGCAATTTTTGCTTAAAAAATAACAGATACTTTTTGAATTCTATTTTTTGCTTAAAAAAAGTCATTTTTAAACTGAATAATATATAAGAAATTAATTTAATTTAACAAATAAGAGTTTTTGCAAAAACTCTTGTATATTTATGTTTACAAAAACTCTTATTTGTTAAATTAAATTAATTTTTTTATATTTTATTCAGTTTAAAAATTACTTTTTTTAAGCAAAAAACAAATAAAATTCAAAAAGTAAAACACAAAAGCAAAAAATAAAACTCAAAAAATTATTTTTATTTCCTGAGGAATAAATAAAACTCAAAGAATAACTTATTTTCTGAGGAATAAATAAAACTCAGAAAAAGCTTTTATTTTCTAAGCGAAAAATAAAACTCAAGAAATAATGATTAAAAGGTAATTTTTAAAATAAAACTTATAACGGTTACAGTCACTGGAATTTAACAAAATTTTGCGTTGAACTTTTTTCCACGTCAAACAACCATCCTTTTATTTTTTCTAAAAAAATATTATTATTTTTCATTAAAAAGCATGTCCCTTTTTTCCATTAAATTCATTATGAAAAGAGTTAAAATGCCGTTTTAATAAATACTCATTTGTTTCCTCTAATGTTTTGTGACATAAAACACATTTAGCATTGCTAAAAGCATTTATCAACATAAAATATTTTTCGCATACACATATTTCTTTTCTTTCAGTGGACTAATAGAAAAAATTATAAAAAAATGTAATACAGTCCGCTATGCATGTGCTATCGTCGCTGACTCATTGACGACTAAAGGAAAGATAGTAAGAATGTGTGTGATAATGGCTACCACAATTGCGCTATGAATCTGACTTCACTGGTTTAAAGTTGGCAACCGAAACAAATAACAGTGTCGGCATTGGTAATAAAATTTTATTTTTGCATCGGTATTTGCATTGTACCGGTTTTGGTATCGGTATTACCGATAGCCGATAACGATAAAACTCAATAACGATTGCGAAATAAAAATTTGGTATCAATAACGATATGTTATTCGTTTCGGTTGCCAATGAGTATGCAAAAACCGGAATTTTCCACCGTTTAACCGGTTTTTATAAAATGTATGAGCATACTTTATTATATTCACTTTTTGCCAAAAACCTTTATAATACAGGGTGTTTTTTTAGAGGTATAGAACTTCGAATTGAAATAAAACACAAGAAAATCGTTTTAATGTCCATCAATTTGGCTTTATTGGAAGGATAATTTTATGCCATTAATGTTTAAATATGATTTCGGGCATGTGGCCGCCGCGGCTGGCTCGAATAAAGCCAATTCTACAGGTCAAATTTTCAACCACTTTTTCGAGCATATGGGGCCGTATGTTGGCAATAACGCCACGAATGTTGGCTTCCAAGTCCCCTAACGTTTCTGGTTTGTTGGCGTAGACGAGCGACTTCACATATCCCCAAAGAAAATAATCCAATGGTGTCAAATCACACGATCTTGGTGGCCAATTGACAGGTCCATTCCGCGAAATTATGCGCTCATCGAATGTTTCCTTCAATAAATCGATTGTGACGTGCGCTGTGTGGCATGTAGCGTCGTCTTGTTGGAACCACAACTCATCCACATTCATGCCATCCAATTCGGGAACAAAATAGTCGGTTATCATGGCTCTATACCGGTCTCCATTAACGGTAACTGACTCTCCAGCATTATTTCGGAAGAAGTATGGCCCAATGACTCCACCAGCCCATAGAGCACACCAAACGGTCAGTTTTTGTGGATGTAATGGCGTCTCAAGGGTCTCATGTGGATTCCTTCACTCCAAATGCGGCAATTTTGCTTGTTGACGTAGCCATTCAACCAAAAATGAGCCTCATCACTGAACAAAATTTTGCGATTTTGCTTGCGGTAAACTTCGCGAACTGAACCATTATTTTCGAAATAAATTTGCACGATTTGCAAGCGTTGTTCTTTTGTCAACCTGTTCATGATGAAATGGCAAACCAAACTAAATATTAATCACTTGACAGCTGACAAAATGGCCGCCAGTTAAAAAGTGATGCCAACTTAAAGTTCTATACCTCAATAAAAAACACCCAATACTATACACATTCCTTGAAATAAGTTGTTTTCAAAGTAATTTAATTACACAGGCCGACAGTGAAATTCATTTTTGTAACAAAATTACATTTAAGTTTATTTTTTTATTTAATGCGCTAAAAAATAGTGCCCTCAGTTTTTCCTATCAGCTACAAATTTGTTAATCAGCATGTTTAATATTTCGATCAACAAATTACCAAAAGATGCATGACACAATTATCTGCAAACTATCCTAATGTAGTTTTATGATTTGCTCAACTTTCTTTTTTCTTTATAGAAACTCATAAGAAGTTTAAAACTTCAAACACTTTTCCTGTTAATTATTGTTCTTCAGGACAGTCTCTTACGAACGAAATAATATGATGAAATATGATGAAAATCGATGGAGAAATATTGATTTTATTAGAAATTAACTGAATACACCCACACACTTGAAAGATACTTACGTTTTAAATCTTTTCAGTCAAAAAATAAATTTATTTCCTTAAGAAGTCTGCCTGATTCTTTTTTGTTGTTTGTGTTAGAGATGTGCAAATGTCGTGAATTTTTCGTGTCAGGCGTGATTCACGCGTGATCGTGATTAAATTAAAAAATAATCACGCAATCGTGCGTGAGCGTGATTTTAAAAATTTAATTTTCACGCACTGACGAAATTACATTTCCGTAGCTTGCTGAAAAAAATTTCCTCTTTACTCCTATGATATTTTGATTTAATTTGCGAATTTTATACGACATTTCTGATAAGTTTCTAATTTTAGATCCGAGTTTTCTGCGACATGTCGAAAATTCCTTAAAAGATTCGTTAGAATTCGTAGAGTTTCGGCAAAGTTTTTAGAATTTTCTCAGACAAAGAGGTTCGTTTTCTTTTTAACCACTCATATGGACCATCTTCGAATACGAATTCGGCATCTTTTGCAGACTTTCTGCCCTACTTCGGACCGAAAGTACGTGTGTCGACAGCAAGAGAAACCCAGTGAACCTTTTATGCCGAAATGTCTGACATCAGGAAAAATATGTTTGCACTCGTAAGCTGAAGACAACCCAGCACACAAAAAGTCAAATCGTTTGAAATACGATATATCGCTTATTTACTGAAACAGCGGGCACAAAGATTTTGTCTTCTATGATATTACGCACCACGGCGTCACTTACTAAAGATTCTGTGTAATACGAATTTTTACGAAATATTTTGCAAATCTGGTACATAAACTCATATTAGAAGCTACATAACTTTCATATTTAATAAATGACAGCTTACAAATATACACCAAATGAAAGCTTGGAAGGTTCCCTATAAAATAAAACATTGAGTACCGTTATATTGTCCAGTCTAATATACCGGTGCTGGAGTAGATTTCATTTTAAAATACTATTTAATATATAAATAAAGGTACATAAGCTTTTTTAATGTAACACTGACGATTATGTGTTAAAAATAAAGAACGAAAATACTGTTTATACTCTCTTCATACAAACTGATGTATCGGAATTGTATGGTGTTTTGCATCAAATATTTGAAAAATAATAGGAACTATAACTTTTTTAAGAAATTGTTGTAGTTCGCAGTTATGTATGTGTAGTGAGCGCTACTCGTTTTAGTATGCTTCAATATTCAGTTTAATTAATAAAATAACAGCGTAGGGTTGCACTTCTAAATATTAAAAAGTTTTGCGAACTTTTTTAAATAGCTTAAATTGCAAAAAGTTTCATCAATCAATAATAATGTATTGTAGTTTTTAAATTTAATCGAAGATTATACATCTGAATTGTTTTAAATTTAAAATATAGTGGGTTCTAAAAAAATATTAAATTCGTAAGAAATTATATTGAGCATTACGTTAACAAAATTCTTAAATATAATTATCTATAAATTTTAGGGTGGTAAAAAAATTTAACAGCAGCTGAAGGGCAGAAACGATATGGAGAGCATTATCCGTTCAGAAATTTCTTATTTGCTTTCAAAAAGTCATTCCTAGAACAACCGTGAGAGCAAATGTAACGCTCAACCCACAAAAATTAAAAAAAAAATCTAAAAATGTTATTTTATATTAGGATCCATTGAATGAGGCGAAAACTATAACACCTTCTCATATTTCTATTAATTAAATTGATAAAGTTAAAAAAAGAAAATGAAAAACCCTAAATGTACACTCACAATGAGAATCCCCATGGATATTATTTCAAAAACTCGTTTTCAGATGAACACTAAAAAATTATTAAAAGTTTAATTTTCGATTTGTGTTTTTGTGAGATATAAAAAAAATAAATATCGTGAAATCTTAAGCTTTTGTCGTGCGTGAGCGCGCGTGATAAAATGAAATTTGATCGTAAGCGTGCGTGATCGTGAGAGTCTTAAAATTTGCTGTGCGTGAACGTACGTGAAAAAATTTTTTTTTCGTGATCGTGTGTGATCGTGAGCGAAAACTCACTCACGCGCACATCTCTAGTTTGTGTATTCAATGCTACCAATGAGGTTTTCGGTAAATGGTACTTTTAATATTCGTTTGAAATCTATTAGAATTTAAACTAGTGGACCGATATTTATAAAATTTTCAGTTTGTTACTGATTGTCAATAAAGTGGCCAAGGCCATAAAATGTTTAATATGTAAAGTGGGTCGAGTCGGTAAACCATAGGCACTATTCTTTTTCTCCCCAAACGGAAACACCAAAAATAGCATTAAAATCAATTTCGACTCGAAGATCTGACAGCAAAACCAGGCCGAGCAGCTGGCTTTTCGTAAATGAGGCGTTAAATTTTAATGCGTTAGTAATAGTAATTATAGTTTTAGTTTTAAAGCAAATAAGCAGTTGCTTTAAAAACTAAATTTGATTATTTTAATCACTTTTAGAGAAATAACTTCAAGCATTTAATGCACATTTGTTCTTTGTATATATTTGGTTTGATAAATTTAATAAGGTCTAACCATGTTTTTTAAATATAATATGGGACGGGATGACGAAATTTCAACCGATTTGTTTGCATATTTTTAATTAAACTTGATGCTAAATAAACGTTTGCTAAAATAAAAGTTAAAGAAATGGAAAAATGCCATTTGGGGTATCTCTTTTAAATATAAAGTATAAACAAATTTATTTTTTGTCATCAAAATCTAGAAAATTAGTTTCCGTGAAAAAACCGGTTAATCAACACATAAAAACCGGCATGCCGAATTATTCGAAATCAGTTTATTTTCTGAAAGGCAAAAAACCGGTTAACAGGTTTTCGGTTCCGGTTTTTTCATACTCGGGTTGCTTACTTTAGCTTAAACTACAAAATAATCAATACAGTATTTATCGCTTATATGCACGTCTGTTTTTGTATTTAACGTTTATATGCATCCCAACATGAGAAATTTTCTATTTGTATTTAAGAAACCGTTATTATTTTTCGTATTTGCATTTCTCTGATATGCATTTCTCGCTTTTATGCACAGTAAAGAAATATAAATCTTTTTAAAGTATATTAAAAAAATACTCACATATGCACCGCACATATTATGTACATTTTTAAAAAATTTGTGAAGCAATTTTTCAACCGCAAACAAAAAGCTCAATCTCAATTTACTTTAATTTTACATGTCTGTGTAAAACCAGCTGTTTCATTTAATCAAGAAAGCTAATATCAGGATGATGTGGCAAAACTTGAGAAAATATTAATCAATTATTTTGAAAATAAAATTCGGGGATTTATTTACTCATTGTAATTTAGTTTTATACAAGCTGAAGCATATAAGCGATTTTTTTTATAAGCACTGCCGATGTAGTATATAAGGGAGTTTTTGTAAATGTATTTCTCGCTTATAAGCACAGAAAGTCGTGCAAAATTTGAAATGCATATAAGCGATAAATACTGTATTTCTTTCTTTAATGACATTTTTTACTAAATTTATTAAAAATACGAAAATCAGGAAGCACATGACGATTTCTATGCAATTGCATCCAGCTTGATGCAAAATTTTCCTTAAATTATTTATGAGTAGTTTGTTGCTTTACAACAAATATCAACTAAAAGGGGTTAAATAAATAAAAAGGGTGAAATACATAAATATAGCTAAGCAACTGCCAAAGTTGGTCCAGTAAATTGGAATTCTCCGCTTTCGACGCAATCTCCTTTTCAAATATAAACAGTGGGTGTACTACAATCCTCTATTCATGTTTCTAGAAATATTAAAATATTTTAAATGAAGGAAAGTAGAACGATAATGTTAAAAAAATGCTGACCAACTGTGGATATCCATGGAGTTACTACTTCTGCATTATATTTTAGCTCATCAAGCGTGGAAGCAAACTGTTAATAAAAAAACGCAGAGATTTAAAGTCTTCAAAACTAAGGTTTAAGGAAATTCAAATATTACCTTGTACTCTATACAAATAAGCGTATCTTTTTCCTTAAAAAATTTACAAGTTTTTCTTCAGCGTCCTGCTGAAGGACGAAAAAACACTTAATTTTATCGGAGGACGCATAGAAATTTTTCTTGAATATATCAACGTTCAGCTCCATTAATGTAATAAAATGAGAGTAAGTACAATCGTTTAGAAAAATCATTGATCAATGGCTCAGAACATCTTTCACGGTTGGAGGTGGTTGTGAATTGTTAAAAATTTCTTTGACTCCTTGACTTCGTGTGAAATGCACTTCTTAGTAATTATAATTGGTAAAGGCCGTTTCACATTGTAAATACAAGCTTTGAGATTTTCATTCTATTTTGTAAGACGAAAATCAAATCAAAATCATAGTGACTGTCAAAAAATCTTAAAGAAAATCTTCTCATTACATTTTGTTCCTACACTATCACATTTAAATAAAACGTAACATAAATAATTTGCAATAAAGAACGTTTTTTCATTCTTCTTTTTCTTTATTTATGCCAGCAAACAAATACTTAACTGTTTTTGTTATTCCTATGTTTGTTTGTGCAAAAAACAGCACTAATAAAATGAAAAATGTGATTGTTTAGAAAATTTCGTAAAAATAACGAATACCATAATACTGTCAAATTTCTTTACGTATTATTGCACACTGTTGGATTTTTACTTAAGATTTGAGATTTGACAAGTATTAATACTAAATCTAACAGTCTGAAGGGCGCTTAAATACTTTTATTGCAACGTGCTTGTTCTTTCTTTGATAGCTTTATTTTATGACATTATTTAGACATATTTGGCTGTCTTTCAAGCATACTTTGGTCAAAAATAAACAATAAGACATATTTTTTTTTTTGATACAAATAACTACAACATCAATATAAATTTTGACATTAATAATATTTCAAAAAAAAATTTTAGTTAATGTTTTAGAGTGCATATAAGCAAAAAATTCCGAAATACATCCATTAAATATTGAACCAAACTTTATATCCATATACAGTATTTTTCGCTTATAGTCACAACCTTTAGTTGCACGAAAATTGTGGACTATATCGCTATTGTGACTATAAGCCTCATTTTCATATATGCCATTCGGAGGGATATAACCAAATTCGAATACAAAAGTTAATAACAAGGTATTTCATCCCTGGTACAAAATACTAAAAGTAATATTTTCTTCTAGTGGAGAGTTGGTGACAGGAATACCAAACGATTCAATGCTTTCATAGTAATTTTTTAAATGGTTTGTGGCTGCAGTAACTAAACAATTTAGTAAATTTTTCGACTGTGACTATAACGCAAATTGTATGTATGAATTTCTGTCTTTGTAAACCGAAGATAGATAGCATATGTGCCAAATGTACCTATATCGCTAATTGGACTATAACGTAAATATTTTCTATTAAATTTGGTAATGGAAGCAATAAATACAGATAAAATGAACTAATGTGGCTATAAACGAAAAGTACTGTAATTAGTTTAGAGATATATTAACTTGGATAGGTCTGAGAGGTGATAAAATTAAACGTTGCGAAAACGCAAACAAGGTCCTTAACTGGTTAAAAATCACTGAAGTATTTATTCTAACTGCCGTATTCATAAAAAACTAAAATGGATTTGAAATGCATATTAAGAAAATTTTTTACGGAAATTTTGTTAATACACATTTCCAGCCTATTTTATTTTTTTATGCATACCTCTATTTATTTTTTTATGAGTGCGGCAGTAAAGCTTTAGAAATTTAAAAAAATTGAAACACTTCTGAAAAATTTTATTCTTACAAATGTTTTCTTTCTTTATTAAATATTGTCTTTTGATTAATACAAAATCAAACGTTTAGCACGTTTTTCTTTATGGTGTAACTTAAAAATTATGCTTGAAATAAATTAATACATTAAAATTATGAAATAAATAAATTTATATAATAATACCCGTATTCTAAGGTTTGTGACAAATGAAAAAATTATAACAAATGAAAATTTTTGTGTTTTGAACGATATAAAAATTGTCATTTGTTATAATTTTAATTTTGTCACAAGGTTTAGATTACGGGTGTAAGACTGAAATTATACTAAAGAAAATTGTGAAACTGTATCGAAAAAATACTTAAAATTATATATAAAATATTTTAATGAATTTTTAGTTGAACTGATTAACTATTATTTTGCATTGAAAACAAAATTGGGTGTAAAACTTATACAACTTAAAATACATAATGACTAACATGAATCGAATTTTCGTGTTTAATAAATAAATAATTAATAAAAATAGATTAAATAAATAAATTAAATTAAAGTAAAAACAAAATTAACAACTTTTTGTTTGTTCATTTATAAAGCGAAAAAATATCTATGGAAAAGATTTGAACTTTTAAATATGGCATAGCACCAGACCATCGTTGAAAGTGTGTGTATGTGCGTTTGTTTTTGCGTTTGTTTATGTATGCGTATTTACCCAACAAACATTTTTTGCCGATTTCGGTCAGAGTATCTGCACAAGATACCGAAGTCGGTCAGAAATCATATGAGTGGACCTATTTATCACAGGACATTCTAAGAACTTTGCCAAAATGTTCAAGAGAATTCTGTATGTATTCTGAAGATGAACCCAAGGAAAACTCTCAAGACATAAATGAGAATTATTACAAACTAAATTGAGACAATGTGCAGCAAAGTGACTGCTAAAAGTCTTCCGTTAGGAAATGGGCAGGCTATTCTATTAAATTCCTTAAACAAAATTAAATTGCTTCCAGATAATGTGACTAGTCTGATATTAATTGGCTAATATTTCAGAAAATGTGCAGAAACGTCGTACCAGAAAACTACCGACCATTTTTCCAGATGACTTGGGGGAATTACAGACAGCTAGGTTATTAGCCGGTTAAAGCCTCAAATTTTTAAGACGTCAGAAATGACGGAAAAAAATGTTTCTGGGTATGAGTGTAGTATTTTTATTTAAGTGTAGTATGTGTGTTTGTTTTTAATTAAATTAAAATAATTATTGTTATAGACTTAATTTAATACTTTGCACAGTGTTTAAGAAATACAGATTTATAGTCTAACAGATTAACAGGTAGAGAACAACAGAAGGACAGAGGTAACGAACAAGCTCGTTAAGTACTACCACCTTGAGAAAGTTAAACTAAAAGTAGACCCAAAACTATTTATTCGTAATTAAACGTATAATGTCAAAAGTATCCTTAAGGTTTAAATTGAAACTATGTGTAATAAGAGAACACAAAAATTAATATCGTCTATTTATTAAAGCTTGTAATTAAAATTTAATTGAAAAACAAAAATTTAATGAAAACTTAGGCTAGTTTTAGAAGATATAAAGAACGGATCTGAAAGTTATAGAAATAAAATGTTTATACTATTATCAGAGCGAATATTCACAACAAAATTATGGGTTCGATTTGCAGGTACTTTAAAATAAAATAATTTTATAATAAAAAAGTCATTTTGAAAATGTGGTTTTAGAATGCTAAAAGAAGAAAAACTGAATTTAAGATAAAGAGGATATTCGACTTTTGTTATAAAACTTTGAGTTTAAAAACATAGATGTACATAAACATGTATATATAAGTAGCTCATTTAGTATAAACATTTTATTTATTCTATTAATGTTTTACTTCAAAAAAGACTAATTCCAAAAATGTTTGATACCCAGTCAACAACCCAGTTGTTGAGAATGGTTATTTTTAATATCTTTCTTCCAGGTTTTTGTCTATATTCATTTGTTTTTTTAGTATTTAACCCATTTGTTTTTCAATAAAAAGTCTGTTATTTGTACTAAACTTTTAGTCTATTTATGTATGCGTCCGGTTTTTCGACAGGGTGCCATGACCAGGTGGCGGTGGTATTTGTATGACAGGTAAGGCTGCTGTCAATTGTGGATTCGTAAATGCAACAGCTCTTTCTTTTTTCGTTATTGTCGAGAATGGTCTTAAGCGCACATAGAGGACGGCTGAAATGATGCAAGAAGTTATAAGTATGCCCAAAAGTATAATCAAAGTTATCGCGAAACCGGGTGTAGTCATACAAATTAAACCATCCTCACGCGCGGGGAATATCATGGTCTGAGCTGTCACAGTGGCAGCAGTGTTATTCCCATTTTCGTCAATGGCAAATGTTAAATCACCAGATGAGACAACTTTGATAATGCGGTTAAGGCCTACTTCTGGCTCATTGTCCGCAGCACGAGCTCTACGTTGTACGCGGCGTTCGTCACGTCGTTTGCTAATAGAACTTCCTACATTATAAGTATCGACATGCAATTGTGGCGGAGGAGGACCATATTGGGATTCGGGTCCAACTTGTAAGTGGTGAACCTCCTGTAAGTTGGGATCAGAACACTGATCGGGGCATTGGTAACGACAGATTTGTATTGTACATTGGAAGTGCACTTCCATGGAATCGGGGAATTTGAAAGCTTGAAAATGGGCATAGGACAAAACTGAAGCTGAGGCTCCGAAATTTTTTATTTTCGTAAAACGTGACATTAATTTTGGTCTAGTAACACAACCTCTCTGGTCAACCAATTGTATAGGCGCCCTCTTACCATCATGGGCCACACAATTCCTTACTAACATATCGAATTTAGAATCATCATCTTTTATAGCCAAAACCATAGTCATAGTCTGACCAATCTTAACCAATCCCGAGACCTCGGAAGCCCAAGGTCCTTTGCCTACTTGTATCTGCATCCAGCAGCCAACATTGTCGCCAGCGAAATCGGCCCTAACAACATCTAACATGTCGACAGGGAAGGGACGGAAGGTGACACTCTTTTCATACTGATCGTGCCAAGTGCAACGTAGCTTTCTGGCCTGATCCCAAACTTCCTGGACCTGAGGATCATATTGTATGACAATAATGTTTTCGAAATAAGTTCCCGAACCAGACTCATGACCGTAGCCATATAAACCATTCTCGGTGTTACCCGATGTCCCGCATTCGTGTAGACCAATATCAAATGTCGCGGAAGTACGACCCAATCCTGAAGGTAAATGAACACAGTTCATGTTACTGTAGTGGCCTTTCGAGAAAACAATGCCGTAGAAGGGCTTATCGAATTGTACAAAAACTTTCATGCCATTTTTTTCACACTTGACGTCTAGTGATATGATTTTGGCCATATCTTGTACCGGAGATGACCATATTTCATTGTTGGACGAGGCGCCTACACTCATATCGGGTAATGATTGTGGCACATGCACCTGTTGTTGCTGTTGCTGGATTGGTAGTTGAGATTGTCGTTGCAGTGGCAATGGTGGTGGTGGTCCTTGGTACGCCAACTGCGAAGGTGGTGGTGGTGGACCGAATGGTTGTCCCAAAGCTAAAGGAATACCTTTATTATTGCCTGTAATGAAATAATTTAATGATGCTTTTTTAAGGCGGTAATATTCATGATCTTATCAATATGCTTTAGTTTAGAATATGAAGGTAAATAGACCATTTCTCTTACTTCGTGCTGGTCCCGGACCTTGCAGTTGCTGCTGTTGTTGTTGTTGTTGTTGTTGTTGCTGTTGCATATTATGTTGATATAAAACTTTTTGATTCTGTGAATCGTGATCACTTTCTAAAGCCACTTGATCTACTTCATTTTCATGATCGGACATATCATCATTGCCCTTGACAACTTCGACATCGTCTGATAAAGCAAACTATAAAGATAAGAGTTGTAAAGGCCTTAAAAATAAATATTGAAGTCAAATATTTCAAAATATAATAAGCTACATAACTAACTGATGAACATCAATTAAGGTATGTATATCTAAGACAAAAATACGTATTTTCTATTTGAAACAAGTGTTTATTATTTATAACCAAAATTAATTGAGTGGGTCGTGTGAAAGTCATTCGATTTCAAAGTGAACCCTTAACAATGTGTACTTCTTTCTCAGCAAATCTCACTAAACGAAAATATGGTTTGTTCGTAGTGGACTAGTTAAAAACAAAAGTATACATTTAACTTTCATTTCATTTTGTTTTATTTTTCTTGTAAAATTAAAAGTGATAAACACGTTTTGATGTCCTAAATCAGTTTCTTTAAGTCATCAAATAAATCAAAAAAAGAGATGATGAAAAACAAACGCAATCAGTGTTGCAAGGCATAGCAATGCAAAGTGGTGTAAATAAAAAAGTGGTAATAAGTATGGAACTTCTAAAATACTCCATAGATTTGCCTGCAAATTGAAATTGTAGTAGAGCAGTTGTCAAGTTTTCAAAGCAAGGTAGCTACCTCGGGTGTGAATAAACTGTGTTGCGGCTCAGAGTGGTATTTTGGTGGCAAAAAAGCAAATTTTCGCCTATTATTAAAAAAAATAATGATGCAGTCGTATAGAGAACTGCTTCACCAAGAAAAATCCATAAAAGTTTTTCGTAAAAAGGCACATTTTGTGCTAGAAAAAAATATAGTAAAGTTACTCAAATATTTTACCACAAAAACTGATAAAAATTTCCACGTAACTCAGTAGCTTATTCGTGTAAGGTACTTTCACTGTTTACATTTTAATGTCGTTTCTGTTGACATAAAGCACCTCCTTTTTAATAAAAAAATAAATAAATTATTTAAGAAATTTATTATTTAACATATTGCCATAAATTTAAATTAAATAAAATTTATTTGCTGATGGTTAAGCATTGCCTATATGCATTTCATTAGTGCTTTACCCAATCGTCAGTAGACTTCAACTACCCTTTTGAACGAACCCCTTATCATAAGTACAGAACTTTAAAACCATTTGAGAATTTACAAATGATTTTCAAAAATAAGCATAATAGGCTTTGAAACTTATACAAAACCCAACAAATAATTTATTTATACAATATGAATCTATTTTATTTTTCTACACCTTATACAATTAGAAATCCATTAAATAACAATAAATGTACATATTTGTAATGCAAAATGAAAAGCAAAATTCAAATTAAACCTTTTAGAAATTTATTATTTGACACATGTATTGTCATAATTTTATTTTAAATGAAATTTATTTGCTGATGGTTAAGCATTATCTATGTGCATTTCATTGGTGCCTTACAAAATCGTCAGTAGAGTTAAACCACACTTTTAAACAGTTACGAACCCCTTATCATATGTACAGACTCTTAAAAATCATTTGAGAATTTACAAATGATTTTCAAAAATAAGCATAGTAGGCTTTGAAACTTATACAAAACCCAGCAAATAATTTGTATTCGATGTGATTCTATTTTATTTTGCTACACCTTTATACAATTAGAAATCCATTGGATAACAATAAAAGTATTTATATTGGCGTTTTATTTTCTGAGCAATATGCTGCATTTATTCTGCCTTTAACATTTCTTTTTGTTCTTTTCTGAAAAATATGTGTTATTTTAGAAGTATGACGCGTTCTTTTCTCATGGTGCTGTCCTTAAAAAGAAAACAAATGTTATATGTTCAACACTCATTTTAATTAAAGGGGGATTAGTGGTGTACTATATTAACAGCTGTTTTTGTAATTGCCTTGTAGCTGCTAGATTATAAAATTGAAAAACACCAAAAGTGTTAATGTGTGGCCAGATTGTTGGCTGTGCTGGCGTTTGCTCCGGCTGAAGCTCGCCGTTTTGGGGGGGATCGTTGCCAACCTCTCTGGGAACTTATTCAGCTACAAAAAATCATGCCAGCTCGCTCGGAAGAAGTAACCCGAGCAAAAAGGTATTTAAAAATAAGGGATGCCCGAAAGAGTTAACAAAAAAAAACTGTTTCTAATAGAAAATTTCTAACTGCCTCTAATTGTTTCTAGATGACAGTACACCACTTATCCGCTGCTTCATTCTTCTCTCATCTCAACGTTGGCTGATGTTATGCCAACTCCGGCTTCCCTCCCCATAGGAATTCCCTCAAATACTGAGGAAATACCACCGTGATGACTTTGAGGCCGATTTCGTTAAGTCATCCCTATTTTGCATCACTCACCAATACCTACCACCTTCCTACGACATATTCGTTAGATTATTCGCTAGATATTTCCATTGTAATTTAAACTCAAATCTATTCAGTTATTAAATTTCATTGTACGATATATTTTTTTTTATTTACCGATAATTAAATGTCTAAAATAAGAAGTTTATAACTTTGAAGGTTTACATTTTTCAAAATAAAAACTAATTCAATCGATTTTTATTGTTTATATTGAATTAACGATCCAAAAAATATAATGAAGATTAACAAAAGCTTAAAAAAGGAAATGCAGGGTATAAACACAGTAACCTTTGTTAATCTTGAATATTGAATAAATAACTTAAGATTTATACATGTAGATCAAACCGATCGTTATTTCTTTTGCAAAATAAAAGAACAAAATATTTTAGGTTTAGAAATAATAAACGAGATAAAAGCAATAATATTTGTGTAATTAAAATACAAGAAACCATGCCATGCTGCTATTTCTTTTTTCCCTGACTACCGGTTCTGACCGGAAATGACGCCGTACGTACCGTGTCCTGCGTGCTATGTCTAAGTAAGTTCTTGGGCAACAGCCCTCGTATCCTACAAGCTAGCTAGGTTGAGCTCACCCTATCAACGCTATAAAATTTAAAAATAGTAAGGTATAAATATAAATATATACTAAAATTTGTGATTTGCGTCCGTTTCTGTACGTCAGAGGTCCGTGTCAGAAACTACAACGATACCTTCTTCAGGAACTGCCTCGATGGAGGCGACTATTAGCTGGTTGTCTCCCCTTCTTCGGATGTCTCTGTTTTGTTGACACTTATCTTTAAGGCGATGTTTTCTCCCAATCAGCTGCGGGCACAGGTTTCAAGATGACTGTACTTTTTTACTTTTCCCCTTTCTACTGTAGGCAGGTGTTTAGTTGTAGGGCAATTTTTCAATTTCGGCTGTAGTTATTCAGTTGTTGATATAGTTTTAAGTTTTAGCAATTATTTATTAAGCTCTACGTGATGAGCTTCCGAGTTGCAATACAGCTTTAGGTATTTAATAAATTTTACCTTCATTAGTTTTGTAGGGTAATTTCACTTGTATTTTGATCAATAGGTTTAAGGAGCTTGTTGAATAGTTTTAAGTAGGATGTTAAATAATTTTAAGCCGTTTGTTTGATAATTTTAAGTAGTTTGTTTGATAGCTTGTTTTTTTTTATATCATGGTTTGTTGAATGGTTTTACGTGTTTTGTTAAATAACTTCAAGTAGCTTGTAGAATAGCTTTAGGCACTTTGTTAAATAATCTTACGTCGTTTGTTTGATACTTTTAGGCAGTTTGTAGAATAATTGTAGGTATTTTGTTAAATAATTTTAAGTATTTTGTTGAATAATTTTAGGTATTTTGTTCAATAATTTTAAGTATTTTGTTGTATAATTTTAGGTAGTTTGCTGAATGGTTTTAGGCACTTTGGTGAATAATTTTAGGTATTTTGCACTGGTACCTTAATCATTTCACTTACAGTGTGTTTGTAAATCTGCCTTATAAGTATGCATTTGCTATATCCTGATAATTTTTAAGGTGGTTGTGAGTTTCAATAAATTTTATTTCAGTGATAGACCGGTTTTGATATAATTTTAATTCACTAGTTTTAAGCGTTCGAAGTTTTCCAAGATTTTCATTTTCCTTACTTATTTTACGTATTTTGTATCAAATGTTGCTTGGTCCTTGTGACTCGTCCTTGTGATTTAACTTTAAGTGTTCAGTTTTAGGTTAGGTTGCTGTAAGTATTTGAGAAGTTTTTATCTTAATTTTGTTTTGCTTTTGAACATGAACCTTGTTGCCTAGCTTGAAGCTTTGATCCTTTATTAGTTTTTCATTTTCCAAATGCTACGATTTGTTCACAATGTTCAGATTTTTAAATATTTAATTAACTCGTCTAAATATTTTCATATCTCATAATTTTTTGTTATCTAGTTTTAATATATAGATCCTAATTATTGTTTAATATATAGATAATTTTTCTTTTGTTAACTAGTTATAATAATTAGATAATTTTTTCTTTTGTTAACTAGTTATAATATTTAGATAAATTTTTTCTTTTGTTAACTAGTTATAATATTTAGATAATTTTTTATTTTGTTAACTAGCCATATTTTTTGCAACCCACCATTTTTTTTAAAATAGTTTTAATTTATTTTTATAAAACACCATGAGACATATGTAACTTCGCATGTTTGTCAAAATTGTCAATTTACATACGGTTTATAATATTTGCTTTTACACGTACATGTGCAATTACATCTGACATAACCTCTAAGTGTCCACAACAGCTGAGTTTTTGCACAATTTTCGTAAATATATAAATCGCTCTTTGCTTTTTAATGTTTTTTCAGCCAAACCACACTTTTGATAATTTAATACAGCTGATGTCAGATGCTTTGTCAGATGAAAATAGAACACGCTCTAATTGAAAATTTGTCATCTGACTTTGCTTCTGTAAATGTCATCTGACAATGTTTCATATGTTTCACACGGCATGTATCACTTTTGCAGTGGGAAATTTGACAAGTCAGATGTAAAATACATGTCGTCTAAAGTCAGCATAACAAGCCATATGTAAAAAACATGTCGTCTAAAGTTAGCATTAGTAAGGGAATAAAAGCAGTTCTCTTTTTACCCGAATGCGCGACGCGAAGAAGGGTATTGTGTTTATCAGCCTATGTATGTATGTATGTGTGTTCCTTTGACGATTCTTACGTCAATCGAGTCGTCTTAATCCGGGGAGTGTCACTAAGGATATGACAGTGGTCGAAAATCGATATGGCGGCCAACAGACGCCATTTTGTTTATACGAAAAAAATAAAAAGTCGGCGAACTATATCAAAATGTGTGTCAATCGACAGGTATTTGAAAAACATCTTTAGGTTTCTCTTATGATTTTTAATTTCGAATGACCATTTAGGATCTGTGACGGTTTAAAGTTGTTTTTTTTACGCAGTCGGGGTTTTTTTTAAATTTATGTGTTGTTTTAAATAATTTTTCTCATAGAAGTGCTCTAAAAAACTTTAGGTTTTTTAGACATAACATAAAGTCTCATATTTTTTACATGCATTTAATATATAAGCATTTTTAGTCTTTGGTTTTCAATTGTGTTGGCAGTACTTTTATCAAATAACAGCCAAATCAACAAAAGAAAATATTGATATAACGAAAAAATTATTTAAAAATAAATGTTTTACTGAGCAAGCTGTTAATTCAAAAAAATTGGACAATAATTTTTTCTGTGCAAGTTTGAAGACTCTTTCTTGTATAGGAAAAATTTTATGCGATACAATCGATTTGGATTTTATGGGCGGTGGGCGTGACCGATTTTGATGAAACTCCATTTTTTCTTAAGTTATTCAATATATTGCTCGTTGCCAACTTTCAATAATCTAGGACAACTCCTTATATTTTTTGCAGTGCAGCTTGTAACGTCTTAAATATTGACCGATTTTTTAAAGTTTAGGCTATTTACATTCTGCTAGACAAAAATGTCCATATTTGTGTTATTGTACCTTTTATAGCTTAAGAGACATTTCACTTGGAAGTTAAAAGTTTTAATATTTTTGCCTCGATTTTGTTTGATTTTTTGCTTTCAATTATTTTACTAAGCGTTTAATTTTAATTAAAAGAGCGCAATTCAATTTCTGACAAAATTGTAACTAAATGTGCAGAAGCAAACTTTAAAATACCTTAACCAACCAATTAAGCCATAAAAAAGGTCAAAACTAAAGCTTTGCAATTTTACTAAAAAATCTTTCATATTTCCAAAAAAGTGCGTTCTTAGTTTTAATTTTTTTTCTGAAATTCCTTCTGAGTACTAAATGCATTTTGGAGATGCAACCGGTGTGCTATCAAGTCATATTAGCGTAATGTCCTAATATTTTACAATAGGTTAAAACATTATTGTTGTGCTTCAAACAAAAAAGTCCTAAAATAAGACTTTGTGTGCTGTGTTTGTCATAACTACACAGTAGGAATCTGAGCCAAACGGCCGTACCTCTTTGGTTGAGCCGCTGATATTATTTACAGGCCACCGCCCGCCATTGATATGTGTATATGTATGTATAATGCATTGAATTATGCCTTAAAATTATTCACAGTTTTATAACTTCACATTTAAATGCATTTTTATAACTTTAAAATTATAAAAAATAAAAAATTTATTAATTAAAAATATGCAATTGAGAAAATTTTGTTTGTAATCTTAAGCTGGCTAACGTTTTTTTCACTAGCAGCCATCTGGAAAATTAGTCGGCTCAGTCACCGGCAACAGCTGTTTTCATTTATGTATTTGAACAATTTCATATGTGAGAAGAAAATATTATTTTACTTTATCTAAAAATTAAGTGATTAAAAGATGTTTAGGTAGGAACTTATGTACTTTATGAACAAGATGAACTAAACTACCAACAAACTGGCTATTATAATTTTTTTCTTTGTTATTTGCATTTTGATTTCAACCATTTATAATTGTTTTTTTTTTATCAGATGACTCAAATTTGAAATAGCACACTTAATTATGAGTGGTTGCTCATAGTTGTCATATTTCTTCGTGCTATTATTTTAAAACATATGACTTTATGACTACCTTGTAAATTGCCCAATTTTTTTTATTAAGACCAGCACTCAGGGGATGGCTCCTACTCATGCAACGCATTGTGCCGGAATTAGGAAAATCGGTTGTGGGAATAAGGAAAAATGGAGTAGTGTCTATGGACATTTGATTTAAACTTTCCAACATTGAAAGTGACAGGAGAGACCTCTGCAGGGAGTTTTTTCCACATATGAACTGTTCGCGGCTAAAGAACGAACTCTCTCTGTAATGCGTAGTGCGATTTACTGGCGTATCGACCACAAATGGATGTGCTCTTAATGAAGAACGTGTTGGTCGCAAAAATGAGTGAGTTTCGGAAACAAGTTCCCTGATTTCATCAGAGCACACTCCATTGTAGTAACGATAAAACAGCGAAACACACCCCACATTGCGTCGATGCCCCAGCGAGTTAATAGAGTTGGCTACCCTACTGTCACCGATGAGCTTCTTCGCCCTCTCCTGTACGCGGTTGAGTAACTTCAAAATAGACTTTGAAGCACCGGCCCATACATGAGAGTTGTATTCCATTTTCGGACAGATATAGGCGGTATAAATATTAAGGAGATCATATCGGGTGAAGTATATCTTACACCGTCTTAAAAAGCCGAGGCACTTGAATGCTTCTTTTGAAACTTGAAAAATGTGATCCGTCCATGGAACATCACACTGAATTTTCATGCCAAGAACATCAATACCAACACCGCCCATATTTACAGATGGAACAGCACGATCGGTCATACGTCTGTGCGTAAGCTTACTACACTGGGTCTTACGAGCATTAAAATCGACCCTTTTCGCACGACTCCATTCAGAGATTCTTACAAGATCACGATTTAGTCTATCATTCATGTTTTGCCTCATGACCCCAATCTCCGGCAGGCTTGGTCTATTACTGAATAAATATGAATGACATATGCTGCTGTCATCTGCAAAAGAGTTGATAGGATTGGAAGTTTGACTGAGAAGGTCATTAAGAAAAATAAGGAATAGGGTAGGAGAAAGAACGGAGCTTTTTGGTACCCCTGAATTAATCTTGAACTCGTTTGATGAGATCCCGTCTATAACAACTCGTATAGAGCGATCCCTGAGAAAGCTCGATATAAATCGAGAGAAATCATCACCGACACCAAAAGCAGCAAGTTTCGACAAAAGTGCATCATGCCACACTCTATCAAACGCCTTAGAAATATCTAGAGCCACCACCTTACTCTCGCCGAAATGGTGTATGGAGTGACACAATTTTTCCGAAAGGAAGGCCAGTAAGTCACACGTAGAGCGTCCCCTACGAAAGCCATACTGGCGGTCGTTAAGTAAACTGTTGAACTCCAAATACCTCACAAGATGGAAATTAACCATACTTTGGAAAGTGCAGAACATGCTGCAATTGGGCGGTAATTTTCAGGGTTAGTAGCCTCTCCCTTTTTAGGGATTGGCGTTATGTTGGCAACCTTCCAACATGACGGAAATTCACCAGCATGATACAAAGTGCTGAAGAGAGTTGTCAATGGACGCGCGAGTTAAAAAGTTATTATATTATTTATATTGATATAAATTTCACCAATTTCAAGATGTTCAAATTGTAGTGTAAATGAGGGACTCAAACGTAAAGGGGTACTCGTGCAAGAAAGATATTCTGAATAATTAAGTTCCAAGGTTTTTGGTTCCTATGCATTTCATACCTAATATTTTGGCATTGTAATAGATAACTTTTTTTTAAGTCAGGCATGTCTGAAATTTTACTAGAGTGATATATACTAGTATTGACTGTTGATTCCCACATCTACCTATGTAATTTTTTTAGTTTTTGACTCTTGTACCCCTTTGATTCCAGCTCATCAACAGCAAATTTTTATTTGCTTATTACCTTGTTTTAACAAAAGTGACTATTTATTTATTTACATATATGTATAGCATTAGGAAATAATTACAAATTATCAACTAATGTGAAAAAACAAGGCCATGGTAACGAGACCTTAGGCCCAAACAAAATATACAAAGTATAAAGTTAGATTATAAATTAAGTTAAATAACATTAGATAGTATTCAAGATTTTCGTTAGATATTGTTATACATATGTATATGTATGTATTTTAGAATTATTATATAAGTTACAGTCTTTAAGGAAGGAAATGATTTTCAAAATGGAATCAGGTGTAGTGTTGGGATTGGATGGGATTTGTTGAGTTTGGAAATATACAATTACGCTGTCTTTGAAATTTTGGGCATGAAGTGAGGATATGCTTAAGGATAACAGATGAAGGAATGTTGTAATTACATACTGCAGGAATTGGTATGTTAATTAAGAGTCCAGTGAAATTCTAGAGTGTACTAGGCGTAATCTTTCAAATTTAATTATATCTTTTCTGTTAAGATTGTGGACGTTGTTTTTCAAGAATTGATCAATAGTTAACTTTTTACAGTTTGTTGTTCTATAATAGTCAGATGTAAGAGTAAACAAATTATTCGTTGTGTAAAAATGCGTCTTCGTAATTGATTTGTGATAACAGGAGCGTTTTAATTATATATATATATATATATATATATATATATATATATATATATATATATATATATATATATATATATATATATATATATATATATATATATATATATATATATATATATATATATATATATATATATATATATATATATATATATATATATATATATATATATATATATATATATATATATATATATATATATATATATATATATATATATATATATATATATATATATATATATATATATATATATATATATATATATATATATATATATATATATATATATATATATATATATAATAACACCATTCCTGAATAGTGTCGAATAGGTTTTGTAACTTACTCGTTGGGTTCTTTTTCATATCTGATTTAACCAAAAAGTGGAGGGCATGTCTGTACATGAAATATTTTTTTTAGTTTTTATTATGGCGTAAACAGTAATCGATGTAGAGAACAAGAAAGCAAATTTTGGAATTTTGTCTGTCCGAACACGCGTCACGCAAAAATCACTAAAGCGATTTTCATCAAATTTGGTATACAGTTAATTTAGTCCTGATTCAAACATAGGGTACTTTTTACCGCGATAAAATATCTTATTTCTAAGTTAAAATAGAAAAAGCGAATATATACCTAATTTTACTAATATAAATGTTGTTGGAAACTAGAAAGATGTTTTTGTTTTTTTAGCGGTGGTAGCATTGTTCATTTTGTATAATGGAAACTTTACAAAATATGTAAAAAACGTAATATTATGATATTAATATGATTATTTCGAACGTATTTGCTTTGTGAATCTAAATTGATTATTAGGCTAAGGTTCGTAACGTTATATTCAGAAAGAATTGAGTATGATTAATATTCCAAGCAACAAGGGAAAAATTAACATCAACTTAATTTTTCAGCGTACACAGCAAAACATTTACATATGTTAAATTTATATTCGCACTACATATTTAAAACAAAATTTTTTTATGTGATTTACAAACATATTTTTGTTGAATCCTTATCATCTAAGTTCCATTGTCTCAAACGCTGCTTCACCAGTATCTGGCGGTGTTTTAGGTACAAGCTCCATTGGCGCCACTTCGGAAGCATCATCAGCTTGAACCTCCCAATTATCAAAACCTGCTAAAAAGAAAAAGCCCGCTTGCGATCCCGCTGAAATTGAACGTATTAATTGATAAATATTTGTAAATTGGTGGTAAAAGAATTACCCGAACAATCGATGCGCTATGGACGTATGTTGGATTCTGATCATTTGCTTTTGAAACAATTCTCTATTGTTATTGTACAAAGAAGGGACTATTGAGTCCACGAAAATAACTCTGGGATCAATTACAATGTGTCGAAGCCTATTGTCCTGAAGTTCAGGATAGTACAACAAGTGTTCGTGATTTACCAACTGTTCGCACTCACATAGGTCGCGCACGAGCGTATAGCTTTGATGCAGAAAAAATTTGCGGATAGGGAAGATGCTTTATACGAATGCTGGCCCACATTCAATCAACTCAAACCAAACTCCAGCTTCATTCTTTTCTGTTATAAAACTTCTAAAACTATTTTTTTTAACTTTATTTTATTATTATGTATTGTTATTATTATTATTTAACTTTATTTTATTATTATTAATAATTTATAAAATTGAAACAATTCATTGTTTTAGTTTTTTATTTGTCGACATCATCAAGACAAGTGACTGATTTTGACATTTGTCGTCGCTTGACTTTTCTTAGTGGGCACCAAATTTGTATGAAAACTATTACATTGTCGATCGCTTGCATTCTCGATCGACTTGTCGTGCTGAGAGTTTTTACCAGGCCGCAAATCAGCTGTTTGTCGTTGAAAATGCAAGCAAGCGATAACGGTCGTTATCGTGGGTTAGGCTGTTAAAGTTATGTATGTATGTACATGTATAATTAAAGAATTGAGAAGTAATAATAACTGTATATATGTGAGTTTGTATTTAAGAGCCATTGTAAACGATTGGACAGCTTATTTTTAGGGTTCCGTACACCAAAAGTGTAAAGGAACCCTATTCTTTTCGCTACGCTGTCCGTCTGTCTGTCTGTGACAGGCTGTTTTCTCTGGAATCGTAAGAGCTACAGACCTGAAATTTTACAGAATATGTAGAGCTTGGCCGCTATAACAACAAATATATGACAGTTAAAAATTAAAGGGTGTTCTAAAGCGAGCAAGGAAATATGTAGAAATACTAATGTAATGTTTTCTCTGGAACCGTAAGAGCTACGGACCTGAAATTTTCACAGAATATGTGAAACTTTGCCCGCTACAACAACAAGTATATGACTGTTAAAATCTAAAGGGTGTTCTACAGCGAGCAACGAAAAATTTTGAAATACTAATGTAATATGCAGGCACTTATATATACACACTATAAATTTTCAACGTTCGTGTTAATTGGTGTAGTCTGAGAGTCTATTCTACAGACTACACCAATTACCACTAATGTTAAAAATTTAAAGTGTCTAGATATAAGCATCTCCATATTACATATTACACCAATTAATACCGATTTTTAAAACATTAAAAATTATAGGGTGTTCTGTCAGTTAATGTAATTTTACAATGTAATTTAGACAATCAGCTTTATCTTGGGAGCTGTAAGAGCTACGGACCTGAAATTTTCATAGAATATGTAAAACTTTGACCGCTACAACATCAAATACTTGACAGTTAAAAATTAAAGGCTGTTCTAAAGCGAGCAACGAAAAATATTGAAATACTAATGTAATATGCAGTCACTTAAAATTTTTAAAGTTAGTGTTAATTGGTGTACTCTGTAGAATAGTCTACACTAATTAACACCGATAATTAAAACATAAAAATTAAAGGGTATGGGTATTATATTAGTTAATGTAATTTTAACTATGTAATTTTAGACAATTTGCTGTATCTTGGAAACCGTAAGAGGTAAAATCTTAAAATTTATAAAACGCTAAAACTAAAAAAATCCAAAATTAAAAAAAGTCAAAATGAAAAAAAACGCTAAAATGAAAAAAGCGCGTAAAGAAAAAAAGCACCAAAATAAAAAAATCGCTAAAACGCAAAATATCACTAAAACTAAAAAGATTGCCAAAAAACTAAAAAAAACGCCAAAAACTGAAAGAAGTCGTCAAAACAAAAAAAAAAAAACACTACAACATAAAAAAAATCGCTAAAAATAAAAATATCATAAAAAAACGAAAAAATCGCCAAAAATGAAAAAATCACTTAAACGTAAAAAAAAGCGGCAAACCTAAAAAAAGTGCCGAAACTAAAAAAATCGCTTTAACAAAAAGATCACAAGAAACCGAAAAACTCCTAAAAAAAAAGCGCCAAAACTGAAAAAAGCGTCAAAACTAAAATAAATCGCTAAAACTAAAAATATCGTCAAAAAACGAAAATAACTTTAAAACAAAAAAAAAACGCCAGAACAAGAAAAACGCCAAAACTAAAAAATTGGCAAAAACAACAAAAAATTGCAAAAAAACAAAAATCGCCAGTACGAAAAATAGTAACATAACCAAAAAAATTCGTTTAAACTAAACAAAAAGTGAAAAAAACGTTAAAAAACGCCAAAAACGAAAAATCGCTAAAACTAAATAGTCGGCAAAAGACGAAAAACCGCCAGAAAAATACAATAAAATCACGAAAACTAAAAATCGCCAAAACAACGAAAAATACTTAAAAAATAAAAAACTAATATTAAACAAAAAAGTAAACGAAAAAACTGTCAAAATAAAAAAAAGGGGCTAAAACGAAAAGGGATATACATATGTATGTGTATTCGTACGGAACCCTTCGTGTGCGAGCCAAAGTCACACTTTACTTAATTTATTTCTGTATGGCAGATTTCAATGTCTTTTTAATTTTGCTTTTGTTTCTATTTGACATGTTTTTTGGAAGAACGAATGTTTTGTTGTCTACTGATAATTCAGATGTTGATGAAGTTGCCGGGTCGGTTGTTGTTTCAGACATTGGATGAGTAATTATTTCCGAAGCTGGAGAAATACTTTGTGTTTCCATATTATTTATTTACATCTACATACATCAGATATTACATTAGAGTAATCTGGCAAGCTGCGTTGAGCCAAGTTGATGTTTGTACTTTCGGGTTTGTTGAATGATTGTTCGACAGTTGTATTGTTTTTAATTGGTTGATGTTTAGGGTTCCGTACACTAAACGTGTAAAGGAACCCTATTATTTTCGCTACGCTGTCCGTCTGTCTGTCTGTCACAGGCTTTTTTCTCGGGAACCGTAAGAGCTACGGACCTGTAATTTTCACATGATATTTTCACACGATATGGCCGCTACAGAGACAAATATATGACGGCTAAAAATTAAAGGGTGTTCTAAAGCGAGCAACGAAATTTTTTTAAATTCTAATATAATATGCAGACACTTATGTATAGACACTTTAAATGTTCAAACTTCGTGTTAATTGGTGTAGTCTATAAAATAGAATAAACCAATTAACACCGATATTTAAAACAATTAAAATTAAAGGGTGTTCTATCAGTTAGTGTGATTTTGACTAAGTAATTTAGACAATTTGCTGTATCTTGGAAACCGTAAGAGGTAAAATCTTGAAATTTTAAAAAACGCTGAAACTAAAAAATCCAAAATTAAAAAAATGTCAAAACGAAAAAAAAACGCTAAAATAAAAAAGCGCTTAAAGGAAAAAGCACCAGAATTAAAAAAATCGCAAAAACGCAAAATATCATCAAAACTAAATATATCGTCAAAAAACCGAAATGCTTAAAAACGAAATAAAACACTACAAAATAAAAAAAATTTCAAAAAACGAAAAAAATTTTTATATTGAAAAAAAAACACCAAAACGAAAACAAGCGTAAAAGCAAAATAATACCAAAAAAATCACAAAAAACCGAAAAAAATCCCCAAAACCGAAAAAGAGCCAAACTGAAAAGAGCGCCAGAACTAAAAAAATCTCTAAAACTAAAAATATCGTCAAAAAGCGAAAAAACGTTAAAAAAAACTAAAACTACAAAAACCCCAAAACTAAAAAAATCTGCAAAAAACAAACAAAGATTTCAAAAAACCAAAAAATCGCCAAAAGCGAAAAAAATCGCCAGAACGAAAAATAAGTGTCATAACCAACCAAAAAATCGCTAAAACTAAAAAAATTAACAAAAACCGAAAAATCCTTAAAGCCGAAAAAAGCGCCAAAACTGAAAAAATCGCCACAACTAAAATATCGTAAAAAAATTGAAAAAAACGCCATAACCAAAAAATCGTCAAAACTGAAAAAAATCGGGGAAAAACGAGAAATAGCCAGAAAAAAGAGAAAAAATCACGAAAATAAAAAAGCGGAAGAGCTGAAAAAATCGCCAAAAACAACGAAAAAACTGCTAAAATGAAAAAAGTGGCAAAAACGAAAATGGATATACATATGTATATTCAAGCCAAAATCGCACTTTAGTTAATTTTTTAATATAGATGAATATGTGGAATTGGAAATGTGATGACGTTCTTTATAAATGTTTGTAGTTTTTTTCTGCTTACTTTTTCTTGGATGACTATTGCCTGAATTTATTTTCCTTTTAGAAAGATTGGGCATCTTTTATCTATAGTGGAGGGATTAAAGTCGAGATTATCTCCTTTGCAATTGATACAAGATTTCGTTAGTATACATGTTTCTTCATTTTCTCCTAGGTGGAACTCTTGTGAGCAATTAGGGCAAAGTTTGATATATTTGCAGGCATGTTTTGCATCTGACGGGTAATGGAATGTATGTACGAGTTTTTACTCTCTCGTATCCAATTGCAATATCGGATGGAAGAGACATTGTATTGAATGTAATAATGACTAAACCGGTTTTTTCTAAATTACCTTTCGTACTTTTTTTCATAATTTTTTTTTACTTTACATACATTCTGTATTTTTAACTCTTCTAATATTTCGTTTTCGGGAATACCACGTAGGTCGTTTCTTAGCTTATTGCAAGATGTAACCTCACCTCCAGAAACGGCATCAATCACCTTCTTGATTAAAAATGGGAAACATTTGTTAGGGAAAGGGGACTGTTAATTTTACACATAAGCAAATATTTAGCGCCAGGATTTGTCGTTTTCGTTTTAAGGATTTATCCTTGTCAAGTACAAATGGTGGATAAAGTGTACCACCAACATCAGGAGGTTTGTCCATGGTAAATTAAAATTTTTTTGACCAAAGGGAAAAAGAGAGCGCTTACTTATTTAACACGTCTTTACACTTTAACAGTTGAAGTCAGACTGAAAAGTGACTTAATACTGCAAATTTGGTTAAAATATTTTCATAAATTTAAAAAGAGAATAAAAACTCTCAAAATACCTTTAATTTCAAAATAAATCCTTGTTATTTTAAACCCTTGTACCTGCCATAGTTTTAAATATTTACAGTGTCCAACTCAGAGAAACAGGCCGTACTTAAAAAGTCGGCGGCGGCGGCTGAAGAAGAAATAGTCGGCGGCGGCTCATAGCCGGCTTGAGCCGACTGACAGCGGCTGGTTTTGTATTTCGCGAATTCCGCGAATATTTCGCGATAAAATGTATACAATCAATCGCACTTTTTAATATTGAATTTCTTTATAACGAAATTTTATAAAATTTTCTTTTAATAAGTTATTTTAAAAAAGTTGTTTATAAAAAATTTTTCGACCACCTGACGACTTCCACACAATTTGTAATATGTAGTACAAATTTGCAACTAAAAAAGAATTAGCCTGCAATTTTGAGCCGAGGCTAGCCGCACAGATCGGCGGCGGATTGAAGTTACATTGAAAGCCGGCGGCGGCTCTTAAGCCGACTTTGAGCCGATCGGCTTGTTTCTCTGGTCCAATTTCCAATTTTGTTCTTGAAAAGTATTTATTTCTCTGGGTTAAGCATGTCTACATGCCTGCATTTCAGTGGTGCTTTACAAACCCATCAGTGCACTTCAGCCCTATTTGGAAACGTTTCAAACCTCATACCTTATGAACAAACTTCCAAAAATCATTTGGGAATTGCAATAGAATAACCGTAATTATATTGGATATGAATCCATTTTAATTTCTAGAGGATCTTTGGAACATGTTACAGCAAGTACCACAATTTTTTAGCAAAAATTAAAAGGCTCCAACATCTTCTTTTTTACCCGACTGCGCGACGCAAAGAAGGGTATTGTGTTTATGTATGTATGAATTGTATGTATGAATTGTATGTATGTATGTATGTATGTATGTATGTATGTATGTATGTATGTATGTATGTATGTATGTATGTATGTATGTATGTATGTATGTATGTATGTATGTATGTATGTATGTATGTATGTATGTATGTATGTATGTATGTATGTATGTATGTATGTATGTATGTATGTATGTATGTATGTATGTATGTATGTATGTATGTATGTATGTATGTATGTATGTATGTATGTATGTATGTATGTATGTATGTATGTATGTATGTATGTATGTATGTATGTATGTATGTATGTATGTATGTATGTATGTATGTATGTATGTATGTATGTATGTATGTATGTATGTATGTATGTATGTATGTATGTATGTATGTATGTATGTATGTATGTATGTATGTATGTATGTATGTATGTATGTATGTATGTATGTATGTATGTATGTATGTATGTATGTATGTATGTATGTATGTATGTATGTATGTATGTATGTATGTATGTATGTATGTATGTATGTATGTATGTATGTATGTATGTATGTATGTATGTATGTATGTATGTATGTATGTATGTATGTATGTATGTATGTATGTATGTATGTATGTATGTATGTATGTATGTATGTATGTATGTATGTATGTATGTATGTATGTATGTATGTATGTATGTATGTATGTATGTATGTATGTATGTATGTATGTATGTATGTATGTATGTATGTATGTATGTATGTATGTATGTATGTATGTATGTATGTATGTATGTATGTATGTATGTATGTATGTATGTATGTATGTATGTATGTATGTATGTATGTATGTATGTATGTATGTATGTATGTATGTATGTATGTATGTATGTATGTATGTATGTATGTATGTATGTATGTATGTATGTATGTATGTATGTATGTATGTATGTATGTATGTATGTATGTATGTATGTATGTATGTATGTATGTATGTATGTATGTATGTATGTATGTATGTATGTATGTATGTATGTATGTATGTATGTATGTATGTATGTATGTATGTATGTATGTATGTATGTATGTATGTATGTATGTATGTATGTATGTATGTATGTATGTATGTATGTATGTATGTATGTATGTATGTATGTATGTATGTATGTATGTATGTATGTATGTATGTATGTATGTATGTATGTATGTATGTATGTATGTATGTATGTATGTATGTATGTATGTATGTATGTATGTATGTATGTATGTATGTATGTATGTATGTATGTATGTATGTATGTATGTATGTATGTATGTATGTATGTATGTATGTATGTATGTATGTATGTATGTATGTATGTATGTATGTATGTATGTATGTATGTATGTATGTATGTATGTATGTATGTATGTATGTATGTATGTATGTATGTATGTATGTATGTATGTATGTATGTATGTATGTATGTATGTATGTATGTATGTATGTATGTATGTATGTATGTATGTATGTATGTATGTATGTATGTATGTATGTATGTATGTATGTATGTATGTATGTATGTATGTATGTATGTATGTATGTATGTATGTATGTATGTATGTATGTATGTATGTATGTATGTATGTATGTATGTATGTATGTATGTATGTATGTATGTATGTATGTATGTATGTATGTATGTATGTATGTATGTATGTATGTATGTATGTATGTATGTATGTATGTATGTATGTATGTATGTATGTATGTATGTATGTATGTATGTATGTATGTATGTATGTATGTATGTATGTATGTATGTATGTATGTATGTATGTATGTATGTATGTATGTATGTATGTATGTATGTATGTATGTATGTATGTATGTATGTATGTATGTATGTATGTATGTATGTATGTATGTATGTATGTATGTATGTATGTATGTATGTATGTATGTATGTATGTATGTATGTATGTATGTATGTATGTATGTATGTATGTATGTATGTATGTATGTATGTATGTATGTATGTATGTATGTATGTATGTATGTATGTATGTATGTATGTATGTATGTATGTATGTATGTATGTATGTATGTATGTATGTATGTATGTATGTATGTATGTATGTATGTATGTATGTATGTATGTATGTATGTATGTATGTATGTATGTATGTATGTATGTATGTATGTATGTATGTATGTATGTATACTCTCGAACTCGTGCTAGGATTTTTGCAAAACCTCCATGACACGAAATTTCTGAGTCATGCGCTGCTCTAAGTACACTTTCTGATAGGGAATTGGGAATCCACAGTCGCCATAAATCCTTTTCTTCATCTTCAAGCCCTTCTCTAAATTTCACGCTTTTGTAAACAAAATTTTCAGAAACAGTCAGATCTGGTAATATATCTTTCTTCTCAGCAATTGTTTTTCAAAGGTTCTTGTACTCTTCATTATCAAAATCAGGTAAGGTTAGGTCTAGTTCTAGGGGCATATCGGATAGCGTTAGCTCTTCTACGTCCATTTGAGATAAGCAATCACGGACTACATTCAGGGAACCTTTCCTATGTTCGATTTGAAAATCATAACCTTGTAAGTTAAGGCTCCATCTCGCTAAACGGTCATTCAAATCC
>OY101451.1:63487913-63510413 GCA_956483635.1 Panzeria rudis
TGTATGTATGTATGTATGTATGTATGTATGTATGTATGTATGTATGTATGTATGTATGTATGTATGTATGTATGTATGTATGTATGTATGTATGTATGTATGTATGTATGTATGTATGTATGTATGTATGTATGTATGTATGTATGTATGTATGTATGTATGTATGTATGTATGTATGTATGTATGTATGTATGTATGTATGTATGTATGTATGTATGTATGTATGTATGTATGTATGTATGTATGTATGTATGTATGTATGTATGTATGTATGTATGTATGTATGTATGTATGTATGTATGTATGTATGTATGTATGTATGTATGTATGTATGTATGTATGTATGTATGTATGTATGTATGTATGTATGTATGTATGTATGTATGTATGTATGTATGTATGTATGTATGTATGTATGTATGTATGTATGTATGTATGTATGTATGTATGTATGTATGTATGTATGTATGTATGTATGTATGTATGTATGTATGTATGTATGTATGTATGTATGTATGTATGTATGTATGTATGTATGTATGTATGTATGTATGTATGTATGTATGTATGTATGTATGTATGTATGTATGTATGTATGTATGTATGTATGTATGTATGTATGTATGTATGTATGTATGTATGTATGTATGTATGTATGTATGTATGTATGTATGTATGTATGTATGTATGTATGTATGTATGTATGTATGTATGTATGTATGTATGTATGTATGTATGTATGTATGTATGTATGTATGTATGTATGTATGTATGTATGTATGTATGTATGTATGTATGTATGTATGTATGTGTGTATGTATGTATGTATGTATGTATGTATGTATGTATGTATGTATGTATGTATGTATGTATGTATGTATGTATGTATGTATGTATGTATGTATGTATGTATGTATGTATGTATGTATGTATGTATGTATGTATGTATGTATGTATGTGTGTATGTATGTATGTATGTATGTATGTATGTATGTATGTATGTATGTATGTAATCGGTTAACGGTTAAACCGGTTAATTTCAGTCGATTAACCGACGTAACAAATTTTTTCGTATTTTGTAGTATTATAACGTATTTTTTGTGTGTTTAATTAAATGTATGTGTTTAGAAATTACTTATCATACAAACAGATAAGTGTGTTCGTTCAGTGATTTTAACTTAAGTAAAACATTAAAATCTTTGGACGTGCTTATATATAAAAGAATTTAGTAAAGACTCAGCTACTCTAATTGAACTTGAGGGAATTATGTGTTAACTTTTTGTTTAATAGTTTTATAAAATCTAATAATACTGTTGTCAACGATTTAATTAAAAATCTAAGGATTAGAGTTAATGAGAGACGAATTCCATTATTTTATACCTCCACTCAGGAATATTTCCTGCTAGCAACAGTGTTTTAAAATACAGTACAAAAACGGAAACTAAGGAATTCGGAAATAAGCTTTTTCATGCTGGCAGAATGAATTAGAAGATGACCTTACAACAGAAGAAACTATCGATAGTAATATAAGAAATGTTTTAACAGAATTAACCGAAACAATTAGAAGTGTTGAAAATTAAAAAAAAAAATTAAAACAGGACTCTAATGTCATAATGGAAAATGTTATAAGTTTAGAGAAATCCAGGAAAAGGACTGAGAAACTAGATGTTTTGTACTATGGATTGCTTTCGATTTCTTCAATATTACGATAAATGAACGGATTTTTTCAAGCCTGGTTTTATCAAAGCTAAAGAAATTATTTTTCTAAAAGATTGTTTTAGAAGATCTCCTTAAACTATTGAAATAACAGATATAATGGGGTCACAACTTGTTAATTTTTTTAAATGAATTGTTATGATTATAACAATTGTTTATTGTTTTTGTTACTAATAAATTCAAAATAAAAGATAATTATGCAATTTTATTTGCTAAAATTACTTGATTTATGACAAAACTTCATTAATCTGTTAACCGGTTAATACTGCAATTAACCGATTATTAACCGATTAAGCCAGAACCTTGATTAATTAATCGAGCGATTAGCCGATTAAAGCAGAAACCCGATTAAATTAATACACTAGTATGTGTATGTATGTATGGGATGTATGTTCATTTAACTATATAAATAAATTTCTGCGTGTGCTTCTCTTTTCATGTTTTGGTATTTAGGGTAACTAGATTCTTGAACAAAGAATTGTCTCAAGTTTGAGTTCACATATTTGGTTGTAAAACTGAGAATAAGAACGACTTGTTTCGTTTTCAGACACGACTAAGTTTGTGTCTATTTTATGTGATTAATATTGCAGTCAAAAAACGAGTTGGAATTTGCATAATTTCACACAGAATTTGATTGGTTTGAAAAATTATAATTAAAAATCTATATATAAAACGTGCATGACGTTGGATTCCGTTCCCGTTCAAATAATTTTACAAAAGTAGATGATATTATTGGATCTTATTGACTTGATTTCAAACAAAAAAATAATATTATGAAGTAAGCTCAAATTGTGTTAGAAAATGATTGATTTTGTACACCTGTTATTGATTTAAAACGGCTTCTTTTAGGCAAAAAAATATCGATCTATATCGATGACAATCATAATAATCGATATTTTATTAATTGAAAATGCTTGCTAAAAATAGCGAACACAAATTGATTGCAAAACAATAAATTTAGTTTTTTAATTATAGACAATTCTTTTAAAAATGGAGTTGATGCTGATGTTAAAGTGCTTTTAAATATGTTTATCAATTTACTATTGATGAAACTATTTTCATTTTGATGAAATTGATCCACTGTTACAACGGAATTTTAATTGAATTTAATTTTAAAAACTTTTTAAAAGACAATAACAGCAGCAAACACAACTAAAACTAAAAGCTGAGGCAATAACAAAATCAATTCTTTGATATTTTTGAACTATAAACATTGTTTATTAAACAATGTTTATTAAACATATTTATAAACACAAATTTATAAGAATTTTCTCCCTTATGGTCGACAATGAATAAAGTTGATAACAAATTGATTAGTTCTTTTGCCAGTTTTTTGTTCGGGGAAGTCTGACTTTTATAGTAGATCTGTATGTTGGTGAAATACAGCGGAATTTACTAAAAATCCGCTTTATTAGATAGGCTTAGGTTTTGCGTTTTATTTAACGATATGTAAATTGGCTTACAGCTGGAGACACAATAAACACCTAAAATGAAATATTGGTTAGAATTCCACCAACCCATAAAAAACAGTAAAATCAACCAATGGAATTGTAATAACAAAAAAATTTTTTGCAGTGCTATACCATCACAGCCAAGTCGTCTTGTTAAATAACGAAAGCGCAATGTATGTAATGGGTATTCGTTCGTTTATCCGTTAACCGGGTAATTACTACCCGATTAACTGATCGGGTATTTTAAAATTGGCTATTTTCGATTAACGGTTAAGCCGGTTAATTTTAGTAGTATTATAACATATTTTTTGTGTATTTAATTATTTGTTTCGTCTCATATACAAAAGGTAAGTGTTTAGAAATTATTTTTTATAAAAACAATGTAGTGTGCTCAGTGATCTTAACTTAAGTAAAACTAAAACATTTGTATACGTGGCCATAAAAGTGCTTAGTAAAGATTCTGATACTGTAATTGAGCTTGAGAGAATTATTAAGTTTTTATTTAACAGTTTAATAAAAGACAATAATACTGTTGCCAACGATTTAATTAAACATTTATGAATTAGATTAGATGAGAGACGAATTCAATTATTTTATACCACCACTTAGAAATAGTTACTTCTAGCAAGAGTGTTTTAAAATACAGTACAAAGCCGGAAATTAAGGAATCCAGAATGTTCGGTGCTGAGCTCTGCCAGTATCAGTCAGATTATGACCTGACAACAGGAGAAACTATCGATAGTATTACAAGAAATCTTTTAGTAGAATTAACTGAAACAATTAAAAGTGATAAGAATTTACAAATATTAAAACAGGACTCTAATGGCATAATGGTTGATATTATATGTCTAGAGAAATGCAGGAAAATGACTGAGTAACTAGATATTCTGTCCACATCTAAGATAAGTGAAAGGATTTTTCCAAGTTGTGTCCTAACTAAAGAAAAGAATAATAAACATTTAAACTAAATTATTTTTCTGAAAGATTGTTATAGAAGACTTAAATATTAAAATAACTAATAAAATAATCTTACAAACTTGTTAATTGTCTAATTAATTCATATTTATGATTCCTTTGCTTGATTTAGTTCAAGAATTGTTATGTTTGTTATGTTATTGTTTTTTTTTACTTATAAACTCAAAATAATAAATAAGTTATGCATTTTTATTTGTTGAAATTACTTGATTAATGAATAAGCTTTATTAATCGGTTAGCCGATTAATAAATTAACCGATTAAGCCAAAACCTCGATTAATTAATCGATCGATTAGCCGATTAAAGCAGAAGCCCGATTAAATGAATACCCTATTATATAAACATAGACATGAAATGACTTTGAAACTTCTCGTGCTTGGTTGAAATACAGTAGCTATAAAAATTGGTCATTTAATCCACAACAATGGTTAAAAACTAAATTTGTAATTTTAGCCATAATTTTTTTTTGAGATTATAGAATGGCTCCTAATTTTAATTTTGTAACGTGGTTTTTCCTAAATAAACGTTTTATGAAAGTACATTGAAATTGATTACTACAGCATTTTACATTAGCAGTTGCAGTAATTTTTCTTAAATAACTATTATTTTTAAGCGGTAATCTTATTAATTTTTTTTATATTAAAAGTAAGTTAGCAATTTAAATTAGTTACACTTACCTACATTACTTTTATATTTATATTTTGAATGAAGGCATTTGTAGGTATCTCTTATTCAATCAAGTTCAAAGCCACGTTCTGGTGAAATTAGCTTTCGGAAAGCTATTGGAAGACCACACAGAAAAAACTATAATTTGTATTCTATTACTAAATTCATGAATCCAAATATTTATTTTACGGAAATGGGACCTATCACAAAATTCGTAAAATTAAACACTAAAATTCGTAAATATTTAATAAGGAAAAAATCGCATTTTTTTCTATCAAAATTTTGTATTGAAATATTGAAAAACCAAAGAAAAAAATAATAAAATTTAAAAACAAATTCAAACACATGTGTGTTAAAATAAAAACCTATGATAGTTTTTTCTGTACACTTACTCAAAATTTTAGTTTTTAATACAGGTTAAGTTCGCTTTTCACTACTCTAAAAAAATTCTACTAGACTACCTGGAGAAATGCATTTTACATATACATAGACGTCCTGGGAGTGTCGAATAGACCCAGTTGGCTATAGCTCTCAGAAATCTTGCAAGACCGATGAATGACAATGTTAAAGCGTCGATGTCCTGTTGGTGACAGATCAAAGAGATCAGTGAGGAAATTTTCGAAAAAATGGCCGCTAAGTTCATATATGAAAACAAGAGCGACAGTGTCACTAATTTTTTCATTAATGAACATGTAAATGACAACATCGTCAGAAATGTCCCTATTACATTTTTTCGATTGTTTTTTTTCCACGTGTTCTATAATAACAATTTGAGGAATTTGTCTTTTGTTGCAACGAAATTATGCAAAATTTTAAATTGAACGTTGCAAGACTAGCTTGCGGACAATATCTACCAACTAATTGGTATGACCAGTTGAGTAGATTTTTATTTACCCATTCTTTGAGTACGGTTGCTATTAGATTGTCTTAACAAAAACTGCAATCGACAAATATCGTGCATGAAAAATGTCGAAATTTCCTTAAGTAGTCGTTGGTGAAAATATCCTCCACGGCGATTTGGTCAGCCGCAGGAGCTTCGCTCAGTTTATTTATATTACTTCTCAAATGAGGAGCCGCAGAGCAAAACATGCTTTTAGCACTTTTTGGCAAATTGATTTTTTGATACATTTGTATGATTTGTTCCGAAATTTACTGGAGAACATCTTACTTGCTTATTTAAAATTTTTTTATTTTGGATTAAAAGAAGTCATGTTTGTGATGTTACGAAATTTTAATTTTTTGTTGCTATTTTTTATAAGTGCAAAGGAATTAATTTTTCATTACTTCTATAGATGAAAATTTGACTTTTAAAAGTAAGTTACATAATGACGAGCATAAGAACCAGGGATGTAACCGATACCGATATATCGGCGATACTTCCGGTTTTCCGATACATCGATATCGGCGATATTTTACTGCCGATACGACGATACTTTTTAACAATTTTCAGAGTTTATTTCTTAACAAATAATTTATTTTTTGTTAATTTTACCATGAATTAAATTCAATTCGTTGTTTTTCAAATCCTGTTAATATCAATTTTAAATATTAATAGTATTTACCGTGTTATTTTGTAAAAAAATTATTTATATTTTGTTAATTTTACCATGAATTCTAATTCCATTCGTTGGTTTTTAAATCTTACTCCCAACAAAAAAAGACGCTGCAAAGAAGTCATGAAAATGTAGAATTCGCGATCCTGAAGTATTGCAAATTTGGATCATTTCTAATTAGTTTTACATATCCTTGTCATTGCAAGAAGTTCTCTTTTTCGATTACCAATCACCGAATTGGTAGCGATGTTGGAAAAAAATATTTTTTTCGGTGTACTATAATGACTTTTCCTCAAGGAAAATTGTTCGTAACTTGTTTCTTTTTATGCGAATTTAAACGCAAAAATGTGTTTTCAAGTAACTTTAAGTGAATAAATATAAGCTTTTAGCAATTAAGTTATTTAGAAGAATATTAGTTGACAAATGTCCTTTAAAAAATCGATTTTCTAAAAAGCATGGAGAGTATTTTGTAAAATTATAAAGGAATTACAAATTTTTATATGACTTAAATAAACTTTTAGTTGCTTTTCTACTAATTATCTGCATATTTTTTTAATATCGATTCTTTGGAAGCAATGAAAATGTTGTTCCTTAAAAATTCCTTCCGATTTCTTATACTGGGTTAATATCAGTTTGAAATATTACTAATCTCTTACACTGTAATTTTGTAAATAAAACAATTGCCTTGTTTTAGTTTTGTTAATCTAAACTTGAACTGAATTTTAATATGCGTATTGGAATCGGTATCGGCTATATTTTTTTTTCAGTATCGGTATCGTATCGGCAAAACGGCGGATCGTTAATCCCTAATAAAAAGGAACTAGAATGCTTCATGATTAGGGTTTGGGATTTCCCGGACTTTTGCACTTCCCGGGAAACGGGAATGAAAAAATCACGTTCCCAGGAATTCCCGTGAAAAGTTAATTTTCTAAATTAAATAGATTTCTTAAATGAAAATTGACAAAATGTCGATTGTTTTGTTAATGCAAGCATTCTTTTTAAATAAAAGTTAATATATAAAAGCAATTCTAAAACAAATTTTTAATAATTTTCAAGTGAATTCAAGCAAATAGAATTAATAGTTATCACACAGTAGGAGGTTCAATATAAAGACTAATTGACGACTATATTGCAATTAGTTAGACATTTTATTTTAAGGCCTCCAAATCATTTTATAAAGAACTTGTTTCTTATATTTCTTGAAAAATTTCGAGGACGATTATTATCGTTAAGTACAAGCAAGTTACAGTACTATACTCAGCTGAGCTGAATTTAATATATCCTGAGCCACAGTCTGTCTAAATCTCTTTGATTATTCATTTTATTTATCTTAAAACATCTCATTCAGGGTTCCAATAATTTCGTCGAGTTATAATATATTTAAGTAGTGTCAACTCTTAAGTTTTTACATCCTCCATGAGCTTAAAGTTTCCACTACACTTTCCAAAATTTGTTCACTAGTTCTGCGGAAAATCCCTCACAGTTCTTTTGATATCGAATTATTTACTTTACGAAACGATTAGAGATCACAGTAATCATTGATACTTATACAAAGTATTCCACTTTCTTCTGTTATAGTGATTAAACGACATCTATTACTAAATGCATCTTGCATGTACTTTTTCGGCTTAAGAGAAATGGTATGACTTCAATTTCATGAATTTTTTATGAAATTTCTGTATAACTATAATTTCTGTATAACTTTGAACCGTTCATATTTTTATTTTGTATTAAAAAAAAATTAATGGACATTTTACTGCCTGTTTATCGATATCGAAGCAGTTCTTTCTTTCTTACAGTTACATTTGAAACAAGGACAAAGTTTTAGAATTTGTTTTTGTTTCAAAAGAAGTTGTGAGAATGAAAAATGTCCTTCGACATCGATAAACAGGGTATTAGTATTTAAACAGATGATGAAAAACATAGGATATTTGGCCTTAAAGGCTTGATTCTTAATTTATAAATAAAATAAATAAATAAAATAAATTTAGTCGTACAGTCAGTCAAACGAATTTATGTAATTAAAAAAAAAACATTGAACATTTTGATATTAAAGAAAAACAGAATTATAACAAAAATTTCTTATATGGACCAAAATAAATTTGGCGGTCACTACGCCATTTTATAAATATGTATGTCAAAAAGTCCATATATTTATGAAATAACGTGTATTTTTAAATTTTCCGTTTTCCTGGGAATTTTTGAGATTTTCCTGGGAAATTAAATGTAGAATTTTCCCGGGAGTTCCCGTCCGGGAATTCGCGATTCCCAAACCCTATTCATGATGGATAAGCAAATTGATGTTATGCTTATCTCTGAGACGCATTTGACGGCTAGAAGTTTTTTAAAAGCAACGGATATACTCTTTACGACACAAAGGTAGAGCTTGTGGTGGCTCGGCTACACTAATAAAGTCGCGATTAAAGCGTAGAATGCAGTTCTCACTGAAATTCAGGTTTGGAGTTTTGCATTTATTTCTACACGGTAAAATAATCGTGTAGAATTCTATACAGAATTTTGTTTGCATACAAACAAATTTATATATTTTTTAATTTACAACACACAAAAACACTAAAACTTAATTACAATGTACGAAAAATTAGAAATGTCAAAAATTCTATGACCAAACAATTGTCTGAACATTAACTTTTGTTTCAGTTTACGGAAAAAATTCTCCACTTATTGTTATAACATGCCTGTAATAGACAATAAATGCCAAAATTCCGTGTACTTTTCTTTTGAAACTGCGTACTAGTAAATGGAATTTTCTTTAAGAAATTTACCAACTTGAATTTCAGTTTGTTTTTTTACACATACTTCTTATGGCAGCCTGAATTCTGGTGATTTCATCAATTTAGTCAGGAAGGTTTTCAGAAGTGAAGGTAGCGATTGTACAAATAATGTTATATATAACAATAAAATTTGAAATTTAAGATTAAAAAAAGTTTGCGCCATTATTTTTATAATGTTTTGAAAATTTTCCCTTTTTTCTATTTTTGTTCATTAGAGATTTTTTATAGCTCTTTCACACAGAAAATTTTCCATGTAAAATCGTCGAAAACCAGGTTAACTTAACATTTTTCGGTAGTGATTTTGCTTCATAGGTGTTTCATGTTAAATAAACATGATTTACAATAATCTTGAAAGAAAATTTTTTCTTTTGTATTAACTATATTTCATGTTGATTTAATATTCCAGTACAGTTAAATCAAAATGAAGTTGATACTGAAATAATACGAAAAATCATATTGAATCAAAGTAATTTCGAGTTGAAACAACGTGAATTTGATATTCGAACAACACGAAGAATCATGTTGAATCAAAGTTATTTCAAGTTGAAACAACGTGAATTTGATATTGGAACAACACGAAGAATCATGTTGAATTAAAATTATATCCAGCTGAAACAACATGACTTTAATGTAGCTATTTTATTAATTATTTTACTTACGTGATAGTCATCAGAAAACTTTTCGTTGTAGCTGACTGCCCCAGCCAAGATTTGAACTCGTGCCAGCTGCATGGTAGTCCACGCGCTAACCACTGCAGCCACAACAGCTTCAAACTTTTCTTTACTTATACACTAAATAAATACCATCGTATGTAAAATGCATTTCATTTTAATTCAACATGATTTAAATGGTTATTTAACATGAAACTTATTTGAAATTAAAGTTATAGTCATGACGATTGAAAATGAAACTTAACGTTTATTTCAAAATTGTTTTAACGGTGGTTTAAGGTTAGATTAATTATTTTCCGTTTAAAATTAATATGAAACAATGGTAATTTTAAATCAGCAGCAAGACATCACAATATCTATAAAAGATGAATGTCAGTTTTTAGAAGAGCAATGTATTCATAAATTAAAATCTGTAAAAAGCTTTATTGTCGCTAATACTTTTAAGTGAATCTCTCACACACCCCCTAAAACAATTTTTAAATGGTTTTATTTAACTTACCCTGTTTGTGGAGTTTGTGTCGTCGCATAGTGATTCGAAAATGGGCAAAAATATAGGAGTTATCTTAGAGCTATGAAATTTGGCACACAGTTTTATATTGGCTTCGGTAAGAAAAATATAAAATTTGAAGAATATATGTGCAGTTTTGCAGAATATACGACCATTTCAAAATTTACGTTTTTCGATGGTGCTTTTTTATAAAGGTGAAAAAAGGGGAAAAAATATGCTATAATTTTTTTATTTTCTTCATTTATTTATACTAGAGACCTGTTTAAGGAGTAGCAAAAGAGAAAAGTCGACCAAATAAGTAACAACCGAAAAAGAACATTTTTAGATTAAGGTTTTTATGTGGTGTTTTTTCAGAGCCAGAGCGAACTTTGAAGCCCAAAGCGCCTTTTATATTAACGCTTTTCTGTGATGCTTCTTCCTAGCCAGAGCGAACTTTTGTGTGAAAAAAGTGCGAAATGTATATTTTAATATTTTTTATTTTATTTATTCTCGAGACCTGTTTCACGCAATTTATACGGTGATTTTTTCACTTGTCTTTAAATCACGTCTTATTTTGTATGAGAGTGAGCGGGGTAGAAAAAAAGACAAGTTTTCTGTTTTCGAGATTTTTTTCATATATTTCTTTAGTTCCATTTGCATTTTCTCTCTCTTATGTTATTGTTTTAGGGTTTTTGTTGTTATGAACGAGTAAATAAAGCAAATTTTGAGAGTAATGTACAAAAAAGACATGAAATGAAAAATCATTGTATAAATGCAAAAAGTTTTTGGTAGCAACTTTAAAAGAGAATTAAAAAAAAGACATGTCTTAAAAATCACGGTGTAAATTGCGTGTTTGAATATTATCAAAAGAGAAAAATCGTCCGAATTAACTGCTTGTTGTTTTAAATAAAATACAAATTTTCGTTAGGGAATTTTTAATTGAAACAACAATAAAAATTTAAATTTGTTTTTCTTTTCATTTCAAAGTCCCTAACGAAAATTTTCATTAAGTTTTTGTTTTATGACCAGTGACTAATCTTCAATTATATCAATACGGTTTAGCTACGGGCTATATATAGTCAACTATTTGTTTCCAAATGTAAATAAAACGAACAATGTCTTATTATTTTCCTTCACCCAACGTTTCGTTTGCTTTTACAAACTTCGGCAGGGGCTTATTTTCTGTTTATTAAAAATCTGTGTCGTGAAGCTCAGTTTTTTAGAATAATAATTTAAATATAAGAATGATAATGTAACAAATCGTAAGTTTTTAGTATGATTATGTATTATGATTATTTACTAAATGAATATTAATACTTGTGCTAGTGACTTTTTTCGTAGAATGTACGAAACTTTTGTATATATTACGAAAAAACATTTAGGTAATATTTTTTTGAATTTACGAAAGTAACGAATACCTTTCGTAAACATTTTTCCTTATTAAAAAATATATTTGAAATACAAAAATAAATAAAAATAATTTTTTATAAATTGACGTATTTTTCAGATATAAGTAAATAAAACAAATTTTTAGCTCTTATAAAATAAGTAGAAAGTGGCTCAGTGGGTAGAGTACATGACTGGAAATATGAAGATTGCGAGTTCGTGCCCCGGTTGAGCCATACTTCTTTCTTACTTTTATTTTTTATTATTTTCGTACATTTCGTATATTTTACTACAGAATTTCGGGGTGCGAAATTACAAAAAATTTCGTAATTTGTACGAGCGTTTTCGTGCATATATTGCATGGAATTTTTTCAGTGTAGCTATGTTTGACGAAAATCGGCTGTTTAGAAGATGTATCCTGTTGAATCTGTGTGGCTAAATCGATTTTAATTTAGTAAATTTTGTTTGAAACGTGACTTGATCAAAACTTTCTTCTAACCTATGTTTGAAGAAAATTAGTTCAGCCGTATTGAAGTTATCATCTATTTTCTTCGGGTGTTTTTAAAATTTTTAATTTAATGTTATTGTCTCATATCTTCAGAAACTGTTTTGTTTGTAAAATACTTTTAAAAGAAAGCCCAGTTTAAAATAAAGAATGATTAAATGATTCATTTTGCTCATATCAAAATCAATGGATTTCGGAAATTAAAATTTTTGGTAAATATATTATTACGTCGTTCAATACCCGGGAATTCCCGGGATCGCGGGAATTTATTTTTTATTTCCCGCTCTCCCAAGAAACAAAAAAGTCCGTGAATAAAAAAACCCTACTTCTAATGCTTCTTCAGATGAATTACCTGTAATATAAAATATTTGAAATCAGTATATTTTATTAGAAACTTTGAGTTATTAATTCAAAATTGGCAAATCAAAAAAATGTATAATATTACAACCATGAACTAATATATTGTGCACACGACTAGGCATGTAATACCAGCCATATTTTATCAGATACATGTTCCGTGTTATATTGAGTAGTTGTCTGAAGGTTGAAAATTTATTTGCAAACCGCAAGATAGTACACGCAAAATGCCGGTAATTTCAGCTGAAAGTTCAATATTTGAGAAAAAACGACAAGCAGTGTTGCTGTCATTTGTGTTGCCGAATCCAGATTTAACTTGGTCGATAATTAATCCGGTTGTTTTTCTAAATTCGTCTCGAACTCCTTTTTTAGTTTGTTTCTAGAAAAACACTTCTATTTTCATTTTTAACTTGCCAAGTTTTAAATGGAAGACGATATGCAATATACAATCTAAAACTCTTATCCAGCAGTGTAGTGTCGAAAGTCCAAATTTGTAGGCATTAGTAATTACAGTTTTGGCTAAATTTATATTGCTCATTTCTGTAGGAGAAGCTTGACATATAAAACACCTGCTAGACGAATTTGTATTAGTCAAAATATTAGCAACGGCGCAATCGATCATAGTGCAATGTATTTCGTAGGAAGCTTCCACAGCAACCCTGTTTACTTCAAAAAATCACATCCCAAATTAAAAATTTTTTTACTTACTTCCTTAAATTCTTTACGGATTACAATAAGCCGCTGAAGATGACTGTTTATTAGCCAACATTTCCTTTTTAGATAATATGGTAAAATATTATAGAGTAACCAAAAATAAGTTATTAATTACTTACTTAATAGGCACAAATGCAATAACAAACATAAACTCATCATTGCTTTCGTTTTTGGTAAATAAATTTTACTATTGCTTCTGCAGTTCTATGTATTATTGTCTTTACATCAACTTCTGCAGCTCTTACATTCGGTATAATATTTTGTTTTTCCTTACGTAAAGCGTACATAGAAGGTAAACAATTTTCATGAAATTCGTTAATTGGCTTCCGAAGAAGATTGTTAAACATTTTTTATTTTGGTTCGAATTATCCAGATTTACCTTTTGTCTTAACTGCCTTGCGGCCAGAGTAGGAAAATAAACTAAACGAAACGTTTACTTTCGTTTTGTTTTGTATTTTCCAATGTGTAAAACAAAAACAATACAATGACAACGAGATTGATAGTCCCATTTAGTTTCGTACTGTTTGTGCTTGTGTACACAAAATGTACGTGCTTCACAGCTAGAAAAGAAAATAACAAGAAAAATTGAAAAGTTTAAGAAAATACATTTGCAAACGTTTCCCGATTGCTTTGCTCATCATAGTAGAGAATGTGTTAGTGTATTTATGCTGAATACAATGAAGCATTCAACGAAATACATTTCTGCTTTTGTGTTGTCGTTGTACGAATGAAACGCGATATAAAAGCATGCAGAGGAATGAAAATCCAATTGTTTTGTTTAATTTTTTTGGCATTGTAAAAATTTTGGTTTTGCTCATGTACGAAACGATTAAAAATATTTTAAAAGCTTGTAACTTTGCATAAAATGTTTTCGAAAAGTTTTGTTTGTTTGCACACTCTGCTTGCGGCATACTCCACTTCTTCAAGACTGTAATTTTGAATTACAGTATTTATCGCTTATATGCATTCAAGATTTTGCACGACTTTTTGTGCTTATAAGCGAGAAATGCATTTATAAAAACTCCCTTATATGCATCGGCAGTGCTTATAAACAAAATCGCTTATATGCTTCAGCGGTGCTTGTATAAAACTAAATTACAATGAGTAAATAAAACCCCGAATTTTATTTTCAAAATAATTGGTTAATATTTTCACAAGTTTTGCCACAGCAGCCTGATATTAGCTTTCTTTATTAAATGAAGCAGCTGGTTTTACACAGACATGTAAAATTAAAGTAAATTGAGATTGAGCTTTTTGCTCCACAAATTTTTTAAAAATGTACCTAATATGTACTGTGCATATATGAGTATTTTTTTAATACACTTTCAAATGATTTATATTTCATTACGGTGCATAAAAGCGAGAAATGCATACAGTAGAATCTCACAAATTAGAACCACTTTGAGCACCGGGCAGTTCGAATTTCTTAAAAGTTCGAATTTCTGGACTTTTTTTTTACAGAAAATGATAAAAATTATAATAAAAATTGTTATGTAAGCTTTATTTTAACACAAAACAGTTTTTATTTGTTAACGTTTAATTAATTGAACGTTTAACTTTCACACGTACGAACACTTCACTTTGTATTTCAGTCATCAACTGACCCAAATTTGTACACGCTTATCAACCATATGACCGAATTGTACACACTACGAATATCTTAGTGATTCCCCGTTTTATTTTTACTTTAATGAACGAAAAAATAATAATTTGTAGTGAAAATACAAAAAATAAAATAAAAAACTTCCAGAAATTAGAACCCTCTGTTCTAATTTTAGAGCGTTTAATATGGGTTTTCGCCTACTTAGTTCAAAATCATAAAAAAAAATTTTTGTAGTGGAAATATAAACCAAAAAAAAAAAACACATCCAGAAATTAGAACCACAGGTTATAATTTCAGAGCGTCTCATCCATTGAAATGACCGGTTATAATTTCTGGACGGTTCGAATTTGTGAGATTCTACTGTATAAGAGAAATGCAAATACGAAAAATAATTACGGTTTTTTAAATAGAAAATTGCTCATGTTGGGATACATATAACCGTTAAATGCAAATAACGGACGTGCATATAAGCGATAAATACTGTACTGTAATTTTGAATTTTGAAGACTCGTAACATTTTTTTTATTGGTCTACCGCGTTTTAGGGTTTCAACGATTTCGATTGAATTTAATTCATTTTCACCAGATGAAAAGGAAAAAATACATATATGCACATATATCATGATATTAAGTTCTAAAAGTTAAAAATCATTAAAAAGTTTACACAACGAAATTTATTTTTAAACATTAAAATGGAATGGAGACCAAAAAAAACTGAACAAAAGAAGTCAACAATAAATTAATATTTGGAAATCTCTTTTCTCCGTTGGGTAACTTTTCTCTTTTGATAACACTTGAACAGGTCTCGAGAATAAATAAAATCAAAAATATTAATATTTTGGTTTTTTTTTCACTGCAAAGTCCGCTCTGGCTAGGAAGCAGCACCATAGAAAACCGATAACTTAAAAGGCACTTTTCTCAGTTGTTAGTTAATTTGGGCGACTTTTCTCGTTTGATAATTATTAAACAGGTCTCGAGAATAATTAAATCCAAAAAATATTAAAATGTACATTTTGCACTTGTTTCACTCGCTCTAGCTAGGAAGAAGCACCACAGAAAAGCGTTAATTTAAAAGGCGTTTTCGCGTTTGTTACTTAACTTAGGCGACTTTTCTCGTTCGATAACACTTAAATAGGTTTTGAGAATAAATAAAGCCAAGAAAAAAATAATAAAATATACATTTTTCACTTGTTTTACTCCAAAGTTCGCTCTGGCAAGGAAGAAGCACCACAGAAAAGCGTTAATTTAAAAGGCGCTTTTGTCGGTTGTTACTTAATTTGGGAGACTTTTCTCTTTTGATAATACTCAAACAGGCCTCGAAAATAAATAAAATCAAAAAATAAAATATATTAAAATACCTCAAAAGTTCGCTCTGGCAAGGAAGAAGCACCACAGAAAAGCGTTAATTTAAAAGGCGCTTTTCGCGGTTGTTGTTTAATGTGGGCAACTTTTCTCGTTCGATAATACTTAAATAGATCTCGAGAATAAATAAAACCAAAAAACAAAAAAATTAATATATACATTTTGGTATTTTTTCCACTGCAAAGTCCGCTTTGGCTAGGAAGAAGCACTACAGAAAAGTGTTAATTTAAAAGGCTTTTTACTCGATTGTTACTTAATTTGGGCGACTTTTCTCGTTTGATAATACTTAAATAGGTCTCGCGAATAAATAAAATCAAAAAACAATATATATTAAAATGTATATTTTGCCATTCTCTTGGGCTTCCAAGTTCGCTCTGGCTCTGAAAAAGCACCACAGAAAAACCTTAATTTAAAAATGCTCTTTTTCGGTGGTTACCTAATTTGGTCGACTTTTCTCTTTTGCTATTCCTTAAACAGGTCTCTAGTATAAATCAATGAAGAAAATAAAAAAAATTAAAATATATTTTTCGCTCAGTTAATGAAAAAGCACCAGCGAAAAACGTAAATTTTAAAATGCTAGTATATTCTCCAAAACAGCTTAGATATTCTTCAAACTTAATATATATTTCTTATCGGAGCCAATATATAGCTGTGTACCAATTTTCATAACTCTAGGATAGCTCCTCTAATTTTGCCCACTCGTTATATGGTAACGAATCACTGTGCGTCGGGTCAAGTCTAGTAATTTTCCCCTTCCTTTGACCGATTAATCTAAAATTTTGTAAGCGCCTGAAGCTTTGGAGACAATTAAAAATTGTGATTAGAGAAGTGGGCGGCGCCACGCCCAAAAAAAGTAGTATTTACTTTTAGCCCTTTCCTGTTAACTAAGATTTTTGAACACCTTTACTTACAATGACTATACACTTTTATAATTAAAAAAGTGGCGGTTCCACGCCCATAAAATGTAGTACTTAGTTTTAGCGCTTTCCTGTTAACCGATTGATCTGAGATTTAGTAGACACTTTTACTTGCGATGACTCTACACTTTTGCATTTAAAAAAGTGGGCGGTGCCGCGCCTATAAAAAGTAGTACTCAGTTTTAGCCCTTTGCTGTTAACCGATTGATCTGATTTGCTGGACACCTTTACTTACAATGACTATACACTTTTATAATTAAAAAGTGGGCGGTGCGATGCCTATAAAAAGTAATACTTAGTTTTAGCCCTTTCCTGTTAACCGATTGATCTGAGTTTTAGTGGACACCTTTACTTACGACATCTATACAATTAAGTAATTACAAAAGTAGACGGCGCCACGCCCATGACAAGTAATACTTAGTTTTAACGCCTTTCTGTTAGTCGATCGATCCAAAATTTGGTACACGCCTTTACTTTTGATTACTACACAATTTTGAGATGGAAAGTGGGTTTGGCCACGTCCAAAAAATAATATTGATTTTTGGCCCCTTCCTCTTGACCGACTGATCTGAAATTCGGTAAATAGCTTTACCTTTCACGGCAATACAGTTTAGTGTTAAAAATGGGTGGTGCCACGCCGATAAAAAGTAATACTAAGTTTTAGCCCTTTCTTGTTAACCGATTAATCTGAGATTTGCTGGACACCTTTATATATGGTGACTATACAATTTTGTAATTAAAAATGGAGCGGCGCCACGCCTATAAAAAGTAATATTTAGTCCTAGCCCTTTTCTGTTAACCGATTGATCTGAAATTTGGTGAACACATTAAATTTTCATGACCGATTGATCTGATGACGTTACTATTATGTGTATTATAGTAAATCACAGATGGCCGCCACCACAAAAGGGTGATTTAGTTATTTGTCTATAAACACCTCAATATGGATAATAAATGAGAGGGTTTGACTAGTAGAATACAGTATGCAATGAAAAACTTTCAATTCCAAAATGGTGGTCGTAGATATTGTCAGCACCGTCAATATTGGTATTAAATGAAAGCACTTGGCTAGCATAATGCAGTACCCCACGAAAAAGTCCAAATCCAAGGTACAATCCGAAACTAAATGTTAGATCATAGATTTTAAGACATAAAGTAATAAACAAAAAAATTTTAAAATAAAATAAGTACAAAAATTTTTAAGTTAAAAGGTTTTATTTTAACGTAACATAATAATGATGGAGATAATGCACTAAAAGCTAAAAAATAATTATGTAGTACCAGGTGCCAGCTACCACACCACTCTCCGCACCAACATAAGGCATTGATCAGACTAAAATAAAACCGTAGGGCGCATCGACTTCCGGTTATCTATAGTCAACAATGCCCCACGGTTTTATTTTAGTCAGATCAATGCCCCATGTTGGTGAGGAGAGTGGTGTGGTAGCTGGCAGCTGGTATCTACTACATAATTTTTTTTTTCGTTTAGTGCATTATCTGCATCATTATTATGTTTCATTACAATAAAACCATTTAACTTAAAATTTTTTTTGCTTAATTAATTATTTGTTAAAAAAATAAAGGTACATACCTAATTAAAATAATTTTTAAAAGCATTATGAATCGATTATTTATGGCAACCAAACCTAGGCTGCGTTGCCAGTTGCTAAAAATGGTATTATGGATGACAACTGGCAACTGAGATCTGATAATTTCAGTTGCTATTTAGTGTTTTTCTGGCAACCACAAATTTCCAGTTGACAGCTGGCAACTTAACTGAAGTTCGGCTGCTATCCATAATCGACCCATTAATCACAAAAATTTGATTAAATAAATTAATATATAGATGTATAAAAAGACATGAGGCACCCATGCAATAGGTTATTGCCTAACTAACGTCTAAAAAATATACGTATAAAAATACAATCTTATATATGGGTCATTGCACAAACAACACGAACCCACCAAAAATCTGCTACTAGATTTTGTATATCAAGTTAAATCTTAAACTACCAAAAAATAAAAAGTTTTAATTAAAAAACACGTTTAATAATTTTGGCCAGCATTTCGGGCCAAATACTCCTTTGTGCAACGATTAATATTGACATATACTAATGCACATCCCAGCATTTTCGTCCAGAAAGTCTGTGCAGCAAATCATAAATCAGGGGAATGGGATAAATCTCCTTCATAGTTAACTTGTTCAACGTCCTATAGTCCACACACATCCTTAAATCTCCAGTTTGTTTCTCACCAAAACGATCGGTGAAGGATTCTCCCACTCGCTCGGGCTAATGCACTCCTTTTCAAGCACTCGTTTATCAATTTTCGTAATTCTATTCTCTCAATTCAATCTCTTTATACGCCTTAAGCCTGAGTTGACGTGCAGGTCGTATATAACAATTATAATACATTCGACTCAATTTATTCATATCACTATAGCTAATAAAATCTCTAATATAATCAAGTCAAATTCTTCGACCTCTCCCACATCAATGAACAAAATAACACTTTCCAAATCATCATTACCACCCGTGTCACCATTCCCATGACAGGCCGTTAATAAACCCAGCCCTTCTCAAGAAATCCTTCTCTAATACACACTCGTATGATGTCGTCTCAAGAGACACGACCATCATTTCTACATCGCCAATCCTATCCTCAACATTAGCAAAACACTTGAATTTGCCATAAATATCTAACTTAGAGTCATTTATTCCAAAAAATTATTATTTGAATACAAAAGATCATTCAAATCCATAATCTTAAAAATATTTGACTTTCTGACAAAACTGACCAAACTGCCCGGATCCATTAAGCCTTCTAAGGAAAATGCATTAAATACCTTACATATTCATCGTTGGTTGCTAGCTGAACTGCTTGTTTCCTTTCGGGGCAATTTGCAACTCGGTGATCTATACTTCAGCACCCATCTGGGAAATTGTCTTCGCTACGTTAGATGGATTCTTGAAAAGAATTTTAATAATTGTGTTTTGCTTGTGTAGCACTGTAGATATGCTTGTACTCGGAGCTGGCTGTCAGGGATACCGTCTATAATCGACATAAATTACTCGAATAAATGTTTACTCAAAATTGAGAATTTTTATTTGTTCGAACAAATATTACGCGAGTGAATGTACTAATTAATACTCAGATCAGTGTTTCTAAATCACTTTTTCACATCAATTATAATAAAAATTTGCATTGGTATGCATATGTATGTTATACCCCCAACCATAGACTACTAACTAGAACCGTCACTTAACAACAACACTACGAATATTATGTGAAAGAGAAAACAAATCTTATTTTCTAATGTGGTTTCTAATTTGACTATCTCTTTCATATTATCTTAGTAAGAACATTTTGCATGTAAAACTGCATAACACATGATAACTGTCTGTTTTAGCTGCCAAAAGTGAGTATTCTGTTCCATATTCTGTGCCCCTAACTAAATTTTATCGAGTATATTGCGAACATTTCTGTCTGTCTGGTGGCTGTCAACTGCAGACGGTATTAAGCACAAACGTTACTTAATTTATGAAAATGTAAAAAAAGTTACTTAAAATATAATAAATAGCTATTTCAAAGTTTTTGAAAGAGGATATAAAACCAGAAAATAATTTAGAATACTCCTGCAACAAAATTGTTGCTTCAATGGTGGATTTCTTTTAAAGCCACTGATATCGTATGTTTATGATTACTTGTATATTATTTGTTTGTGTGTTCTATATTGAATTGCTCTACTCCAGTGGTGGCCACACATACACTATCTTATTCTTTGTATATGTGCTTCGCGGCTATATACCCAGCAGATAAATTTAGAACTAGATACGCTTTGGGACAGTCATATTACTAGTTGTAATGTTACTGGTCAAAAAAGGACAGTCATATTCCTAGTTGTACCAATACTAGTAACGATACTAGTAAAAAAGAACAATCATATTACTAGTTGTATTGAGACAATAACGATACTAGTCAAAAAAGGACACAATTTTCAGGTATACGACTTGTATATAAAACAAATTTTTAGCTCTTAAAAAAACAAGTAGAATGTGGCTCAGTGTGTAGAGTACTTGTCTTGAAATATGAGAAATGTGTGTTCGTACCCCGGTTGAGCCAAAGTTTTTTTAAGAGTTACAAAATCTAAATAAACATACTAGTAAGAGCGCTAGTTTACAACAACTAGGATTCCAACTGGGATATAACTGAATGCAAATGAACTAATTGGGCTCCTATGACAACCTAATGTTAAAATCGATAGTTCGATATATGAAAAAAGGACAGATGGGCAACTAGTCTGAAGTAAAAATTAACTAGTATAGTTCTAGCTACATACTATTTACTTTGTCTGCAGGGTAGATAGGTTGTGTGTCTCACACACAGTATACGTATCTTGATGGTAAAAAAAAACAGCCTATACTCGCGAGTATAGGAAATTGAGAGTAAGGCCACCACTGCTCTACTCTTGTTTCAAAAAAAAATCATCATCATCAACCATGCCAGAGTGTGTAAAAAGCCTTAACGACTGTAATGAGAAACTTTTTCACAGACTATATATCTAGTTGAAGTGTACAATTTTAGCAAACAGGAACCAACATAAAAGTGCAATGAAATCAACGCACGCACAACTTGATCCCAAAGACCAACTTAAAGCCAAGAGTGTCTACTCCAAACAGAGCCACACCAGTCCATAACACGTCTGCAACACACAAATATGCAATCACACACATGTGTATATTGCGACCACCTTTTAAATCATGTCTTAACTGAGAACGTTTATTTATTTTTGTTTGCTTAAAGAGTCTGTCGTTTTGTCTGCTGGATTGATTGTCTGTCCTTGTGCATAATTTGGTTTTTAGACTATCTTCATTTCTTTAGATGAAATTTATATTTTATTCTTTATTGTATTAATCTGATGTACCACGGAAGCGAAATAATTATTGTATGGTTGTTTTATGCCACCACACTCCAATAGTACAAAAATAAAAATTGGTCTTTAATCCAAGACCGATGATGTACAAGTTGGTAACTCGAAACTCTATTAATGACTTCAATCATTATTAAAAGCACATTAGTGACTTTAATGTCGCAGTAATTTAAGGAATACAAATTGTAGCTCCCATAGATGGAATGGAACTGACACAAAAGAAGTCAGGTGGTAGGAACGGTCAAAGCTCTAACGCTCTATGAAGCGGGCCGTTTACTTTTACATTGCCATGGCCTATGATGGGGTAAGTTGGTACTTTGTATGAACCTTGTGATTTGTACACAAAAAAAATAGACAAGAATTATGTTCAATAGCAGCAGTTTATTGAAAAAAATATGAATTTCAATAACAAAATT
>OY101451.1:63512913-63561062 GCA_956483635.1 Panzeria rudis
TATTTTAATGCTCCTATGTGCTTTCTTAGATGAAAATGTGGCCACAAAACAAATTTAATTAAGTCATTAAAAGTGGATTGGTCAACTTCATAAATCGAAGTATGCTTGGTATGTAAAAATGCACATTGCAGCATCTTGAAGCTTTGTGCTGAAATCTTGCTGTCCATAAGGTAGCTTAAGAGTAGATTTTATGATCGAAAAATTTTCCATATGCTTTTTTGCAACAAGATCAAACAATTTGCATTTTAATGAAAACTTACAATATAAGTGTGTTATACGAATCGCTTGGGTCTTATGTTATCCATAACTGCAAAACAACATGTTGCTTGTATTCTGCTCTAAATTTTTGGCGTTATTGCGGAGCCATTTCTAATGCCTGTTTTACACTATCTCACAAGCCATTCGACTTCTGCAGAAAATGCAACTCTGATCTAATGAGTTTATGGAAAGTTTTAAAAAGCAATAACAACACATTATATAAGGGTTACATTTTGTGCAGAAGTCGAACAGCTTGTATAATAGTCTAAAAACAGCTTAACAAACTTTAATATAACTATAATATTATTAATAAGTTTTATAATATTATACTAATTTCACACACGAAAATTTTTCCATGTACGGTTAATATGTCAAGGTTGCTAAAACTGTCATTTGACGTAAATTATCAAAGTAATAACAACACATTTAATAAAAAAAAAACGCATTGAAATTGCCATAAAAAATATTACAAAAATGAAAATAGGAAATGGCTAGGACGAAAAAAATGGGTAGATCTTCCGGCTAAATAAAATCTAGAAATTTTTTATGGCTAGATGTAATAAAAAACGCTAGATCTAGCCGGCAAATAGCTAAATTGGCAACCTTGTCTGGCACAGTGTTTTTCTTTTGTTGAAATTTTGATTAACCTTTTCGCATAAATATGTCTGTATTTGATCAATAACGGGCCGTATTTCCTCTTTAAGATCTTTAAAATTTTCAACTGTTTCAGGCTTATTCGCATACTCCTTTTCCTTCCAATAGCCCCGAAAAAAGAGTCCATCGGCTTTAGATCGCACGATGTTGGAGGCCAATGTTGAGCGCCATATCGAGAAATGACACGACCTGAAAACTTGGTCTGCAGTAACACCATTGTTTCAATTGCTGTATGACATGTCGCGCTATCTTGTTGGAAAATATATTCTCTACATCAATTACATCCAATTCGGTCCACAAAAACTCTGTTAACATTTCGCGATACTACTCGTATCAACAAAATAGTGGAAAAATTAAATCCGGCGCTCTTATTGCGACAACCGAAATTAAAAAAATAAGTAGAAAACCAATTTTTAAGTTAAAATGTTTTCATTTCCTCATCTTTTGTCCCATTATAAGGACTTAAAATTTTTTGAGAATGCTTATTTTAATACTTTTCTCATATTAACATGTAAACTTTTTTTTTAACAAAACGTAGAATGTATAAGAGAGACAAAATCATAAAATGTTTAGGTCTCATAAGGCTCATTAAGTCTACCGCATATAATTTTTAAAAGGTTTTTTGTTGAAAATTTTCAAGGATATAGAAGGATTTTTCGAAAACAATTTTTTTTGTTCAAGGCAAATGAAGGAAATAATTTATAAAATTCTACATAGCATTCCCTTTTGTTTGGTACTACTATTGGTTAAAATTTACATATTAATATGAAAATAAAAATTAAAATAAGCATTCTCAAGAAATGTATAAGATACCTTAAAAAGGACAAGAGATGAGGATATAAAAAACCAAGCACGCAGTTTAACTATGTTTAGTCTCTAGATTAATTGATATATATATAGTAGTTTTTCTGCCAAGGATATGGAAGAATAGTTGTAGATCAACTGAACAAAAATTTTAAATATGTCCTTAGAAAAAATTTTTCTAATATTTCCTACAAAATCTTTATTTGATCGTTTTGCAAAATATATAGTACGTAAATACATATATTAACTTAAAATAAACTCCAAAGTGCACACACATTTTAAGATTTTATCGCTCTCGGCTCAAAATTAAGAGTTGTTTTCTATAAATTAATTTTCTACATGCAATTTTTATAGACATTAATTTTGTGCCGCGAAAAAATAAGCATTCAAGAAAAATGTTAAATCCTTTAAAAAGGACAAAAGATGAGGAAATGAAAAACCAAGTACGCGTTTGACTATGTTTTTTCTCTAGATTAATGGATAAATAGTGGCGTTTCTTGCAAAAAAAAAATGCTGTCACTCAGTTTTGTCGTATAACTTTTCCATTTATGCATAAATAAATTTTTTTGAAAATCGGGAAACTCCGCCATTTATTGACCAATTTTAAAAAATTTTTATATGAAATGGCATACAAGGTTTGGCTCTTTGTATTGAAGTCGGGTTTTTTTCAAGAGTTATTTATTTGACCACTTATTAATTTTTAGATGCAAATAAGCCGAATAATAATTAGTTAATTGTTGTGACAATGTATATTCATTATGTATTACATAAAAATGAGGTGCATGTTTGTTTGTTTGTTTGCAGATATTTGTTACGACATCACGCCTATACGGCTGAACCGATTTAAATAAAATTCGGTACATAGATAGATATTTGGCCCACAATTGGTATAGGCTATATTTTTCGGATTTCGGACCGGGAGGGTATAAAATGGGTCAAAACCTCCTCCTACGCATAGCTCTGTCATTTGTCAACCGATTGTCAAAATTCTTTATTGGTTTGAAAGGGTTTGCTTGCAGTTAAGTCCCATAATTTCTTTTTCAAAATCGGTGGGGATATTTGACCCCTCTCCCCACAATGCTTAAATCTGTCACTTGTGAACCGAATATTTTTGTTACGGCATGACGCCTAACCGGCTAAACCGATTTAATGAAATTTGGTACAGCAGAGGAAAGAAACCCGGACATTTGCTTAAAAAAGTAGGACTTAAAAATAAAACGAAATTAATTTTTTTCCAATAATTTTACTACCAAATCTTACACAAAAAGTGCCAATCTCGCAACATTTTACATAGCAGATTGGCGCTTTTTGCGTAACAACATCGATGTGTTCCCATTAAGTTGTACATAAGAATATACATGCACATTTGACGATACATATTTGCATAAATCGAAGTTTATGCTCTACATATTGTTAAATAAAACTCAAAAGGCACTAACTAACTAACAAAAAACTCTAATCGGCTTTTTTATAAATTGCAATGTATTTGAAAAACACACATAATTACTATAAAAATCAGACTTTCGCGATCTAAAATAGCGATAAATTAAGAAAATATTAAAGGCCAATTAAATAAATTATTATAATTATTGCTACTCTTGTAAAATTATGAAAATGTTAGCTAGGGCGTTTTGCGTTTCAGGTGAAGATATATTTATCAGGACTTCAAATATAATTTAAAATGTTGGGAACACATTTTTGAAAGCTATAGTTTCTTCGTTTATAGTTTATAAATAAAAAAAACTTTATAGTACAAGAATTTATTAAAAAGTAGTTCTTCATCAACTGAGAACCTGAAGTTAGTTATGAGTTCAATCGATTACATATCAAATATCTCTAACCGTAGGGCTACCGACTTTAAATACACTTTCATTGTTTGGCAAAAATGTCTTATTTGTTCAAGAAATAAAGATTTAGAGTTCATAGAAATCAGAAATCAATGGGAATGAAGTAAAATAATCCGACGGTAACACTAGGAATTGCTGTGATGAACAGGTTAGTTGACATCAACCTAAGTGATTTAATTCTCGTATTTAATTTTCACGAAAAGTTTGTATGTATAAGAATTGAAATCACACTCATCAGAGCCACCTAGGCTTGCCAGATCCAAGTTGTGAAAAAGCTTGACAAATGGATAAAAAAGGCTTGATTTAAGAAATAATCTTTACACTAACTTAATGATGTGCCAAGTATTAAAAAACATTTATAAATCGACTTAAAAAAATGGAGAAGGTATCATTCGTTTGCATTTTTTTATGTATTCCTTCAGCACACCGATTAAATTTGGGCTGATTCTGCATTTTAATTTGTTTGCAAAAACTTTCGCAAATTTAACATTTTCATCAAAACTAATTCATATCATTAATTCGGCAAATGACATCTTTTTCTAAATTTACAAAACGCATTAAGAGGAATCGAAAATACAAACGAAATCAAATTACATGTTGCGCTTGTGCTGCAATAGAGTCATAACTCGAAAAATTTGATTTTTGTGTTCATAATGTAGAATCATTCATCATATCATTCTTTATGTTGTGTGAAATTTTAATACAAATATTTTGTATGCTCAACTTTTGAGAGAAGAATAACATTTTATTTTACCATTAAGTTGTTAGTAAATTCAAAACTATTTTTTTGAGCTGTGAGTCTATGGTAGCAAAGGCTCGATATGAAGTTTTCGGTTTTATTTTCGTCTTGTTTCTTAATTATACCATATTTACTCTTTAGAAATATATTTGGAATGAACCGCTTAATCTGCATATAATTTATCATTCATCTATAGACCCGAGGAATTTCCATTAACATGTATTTCCAAAGGCAAAAGTGTTTTAGTTTTAATAAAGATCTCTGGTTTGCAAAGAAAAAGTCCTTGGAAAAAGATTTTCATTATAATTTTTACTTTGTATCCATATAATTTATCATGTATTTAAATTCAGTAATTAAATTCTAACGCTAAAATAGCTAATTGAAGCTCGTGCATAAAATTGTGCACAGAATAGAAATTAATTTTTAGCTTGACAAATAGCTTTTTAGCTTAAATCTTGACAAGCCTTAAAAAAGCTTGACAATCAAGCCAAATCAAGCCAAATCAAGCCCGTCTGGCAAGCCTAGACCGTTGATGTTAATTTTTGCTTGTTCCTTGGAATATGAATCATGCCTGATTATTTCTGAATATATCGTTACGAACCTTACCCTAATAATCAACTTGCATTCACAAGCAAATAAGTTCGAAACAATCATATTAAATAAATTATGAACTCTGGCTTAGATCTATATTACTTTGGCCCTTTTTACGGAACACCTTCGATATTTTAAATATGTATATACATACGTCATAGAATAACATCACAACTCTCATGGACAGTATTATTTACAACATAAGCTGGACATCTAATACCAATTATGTATTTTCATTTTTAGCTTTGTTTTTAATAAATGAAAGTTTTTAAGCAATACGAGTATAAAAGCGAAAAAATATATCCATAAATGTAAAACAGATACTTTACGCGAATATAAGCTCCCTTTTTAAGTCGGTAAAAAGTCCTACTTTTTACCGACTTAAAAAAGGAGCTTATATTCCCGGACAGAGACCACAAAAAGAGGACAGTGTCCGGGAAAAAGAGGACGGACGACAACCCTATATTTGGCCCGCAATTAATACAGACTGCAGTTGTTTTCCGGATTTTGGACCAGGAGGGGATAAAATGGGTCAAAACCTCTCCCTACGTATAACTCTGTCATTTGTCAACCGATTTTCAAAATTCTTTATTTTTTTAAAAGTTCCCGTAATTTGTTTTTTCAAAATAGGTGGGGTGAATTTGAGAATTCACAAATATGTAAATCATTTTCAAAAATAAGCAAAGTAGCCTTTGAAAATTATGCAAAACCCAGCAAACAGTTGTTTGTTCGATATGAATGAATCTAATTTATTTTTCTACACCTTTATACAATTAGAAATCCATTGGATAACAATAAAAGCACTTATAAGGCAAAATGAAAATTAAAATCCAAATTAAACCGTTATGAAATTTGTTTGACATAATGTCACAATTTTATTTTAAATGAAATTTATAAAATAAAATAGATTCATATCGAATAAAAAATTATTTGCTGGGTTTTGTATAATTTTCAAAGCCTACTTTGCTTATTTTTGAAAATCATTTACATATTGGAGAATTATCAAATGGTTTTTGAAAGTCTGTGTTTCAAGTCCACAGACGATTTGGTAAAGCACCAATAAAATGCTGCATATAGACAATGCTTAAGCATCAACAAATAAATTTCATTTAAAAAAAATCCTTTTTTTATATTTTTTTTTTTGCTCAAAACGACTCTGTGCGATTAAAAATTACAGTGCCATTCTGTTTTATGTAAGTTTAAGAGAATTTAGATGACAAACTCGAAAACTGTAAAGTTTGCATCGTACAAACATTTTTGCGAAGAAAATGAATTTTTCGTTTAAAAAATCAGAGCGTCGTTTTATGTTTTGTTTCTTTAACCGATTTAAATTCGAACATTTCCGCAAAATCGCAAAAATGTGGTTTTATAGTACTCTGCTATATAAATTGTAAATCGCAAGTACGAGCGCTAACTTCGAAAAATAGTTAGCACCATTGAAATCAGCGTACTTGAATTATCTTTACCATGGGACCCAGCCTGTTAAAGAATAAAGTTGAAAATTTATGCATAGTGTGATTAATATAAACTGCTTCTATCTTTTTATATATTTGTTATTTTAAAGTATTTAAAAGAAAATTCAAACAAATACAAAAACTTCTCCTAAACACAAAGATTTATTCAAAAAGTAAAGACTGATCTAAAACAAAAATATAAAAAAATTTCGAAACCACTTGCTAAAAAATATTCTTAAAAATATTAAGTTATTTCCAAAGTGAACCCTACTGCTTCTGTAGGAACATGCAGCTACAGTCGTTAACAATAAAAATATTAACATGTAATACATGTTAATACTAAACTCAAAACTTAATTAAGTTCTCTAACTTTAAGATCATGACATTTAAAACTCATATTTTATATTAGATGAAAGTAGAATAACTTCTATGTATTTTCAACTGAGCTCAGACGAAAAATAAAAAAATTTTATTTTAGACACTATATTTCACTTTTACATATTGAAATCAGACGAAAACTCAGACACTATAATCGCATTTTAGTATAAACTCATTAACACAAAAACTACACCGGCACATAAAAACAAAAAAGATGGCTGTACATTTGACCAAACCCACTTACCTACATGTATTTCGACGAGCTGAATCCGCATTATATTCGGTATGAAAAATAAAATAGATTCATTTATAATATAGTTTGTTTGTTGTACTTTGTATAAGTTTCTAATTCTCAAATGATTATTGAAAGTTTATTAATAACGTAAGAGGTTTGACACTTTTCAAAAATATAGTTGAAGTCTACTGATGATTTGGCAAAGGACCAACAAAATGTTACCGATAATGTTAAACTTTCAGATATATGTATGTATGTATGTTAAAAATATTTTAAAAGTAGTTTTAATTATAGATCAAAGGAGAGAAACTTTTAAGGAAAAACTCCGATATATGTTTTAAATAACCGCCAAGTGAAAATTTTCATCCTTTTTTGTGATGCCAGTTCCCCTAATTTTGGGTGCGAACCCTTAGTCTGGCAGCCTTGTTTGCGGCAGTCATTTTGATTAATCAATTTTTAATCATCTAAGTAAATCTTAAAAACCTCAGCTTGGTGATTTGAGGTAAAACAATCTTCCAAATTATTGCTGAGTTGCTACAGTTCACTGTGGTGCTAAGTTGCGTGATTGTTGTTGTTTATTCTCACATGTGTCGGCTATGTAGACGACAAAAAACGAATTACCAGCGAACAATTAATGCTGCTGGTTTAAAATTGTTTCATATTAATTTTAAATGAAAAATTATTAATCTAACCTTAAATCTGACTGATCCAAAATTTTTCACTGTTAAGACAACTTTTTTATAAGCGTTACATTTCATTTTAAATCAACATGACTATAAGTTTAATTTCAAATAAGTTTTATGTTAAAATGAAATTCATTTTACATACGATGGGTATTTATTTAGTGCATAGCTAAAGTAAAGTTTGAATCTGTTGTAGCTGCAGTGGTTAGCGCGTGGACTATCATGAAAGTGGCACGAGTTCAAATCTTGGCTGGGGGCAGCCAACTACAACACAAAGTTTTCCGATGTGTATGCTAATAACCAGGTCTCGGACTTTCATGCAACCAAAAATTGATTATAAGCGCTTAACAAATGCACCTAAAAATGAAAAATCTGCATTTATTAACGAACAAAGTACAAAACTAGAATAATATAAAAACATTTTTTTTATTTTTTTATTATTATAAAAGAAAAAAACAAAAACAAGCATAATTAGGTCTATTATTTAATGCAACTGAACTTTAGTTGCGTTGCCAGGCGGCAACTGAAAATTAATGGTTGAGAGAAAGGCACTAAATAGGAACTGAAATCGACAGCTCTCAGTTGCCAGTTGCCGTCAGTGGATCATTTTCAGCAACTGGCAACCCAACTGAGGCTCACTCAGTTGCCAATCATTATCGGCGTATTAAGTTTTATTTGAAAAATTGATAAATATGAACAAAAAATTTTTCTTACTCCAAAAATATTCATTTGGTGGCAAAAAATGCAAAAAAAAGCACTTATCATCAAAATATGCAAAAATATGCACTACTTAAAACTACTTAAAACTACTTAAAATTTGATAATTCGCATAGATAATATCTCTTTATCTATAACCACAAAAAACATGCATTTGCATGAAAGTCCTGCTAATAGCCATCACGTAAGTAAAATCATTTGGGTACCCCCGTAGTGTAGTGGATAGTGTGCTAGACCATTAGCCGGCGGTTGCAGGTTCGATTCCTGTCAAGACCCTGGGTGTTTCTGCAGAAAAGCCGAAAAAGGCTTAAGCAGTAGGTGTGTTCGTTTTCTAAATAGCTACATTAAAGTCATGTTGATTCAGCTTGATATAATTATATCTCAAATTCACGTCGTTTTAACTTGAAATAACTTAGACTTATCATTATTCTTCGGGTTCCAATATCAATTTCACGTTATTTCAACTCCAAATAGCTTTGAATCAATATGATTTTTCGTATATTTCAGTATCAACTTCATTTTGATTTAACTGTTTTGCAATATTTAATTAACATGAAAAATAGTTAATTAAAAAGGATAAATGTTCCTTCAAGATTATTGTAAATCATATTGAATTAGCATGAAACGCCTATGAGCCATAATCACTACCGAAATATATTAAATTAAGCTGCTTTTCGACGATTTTACATTGAAATTTATCTGAGTGTATTTTTGAACTCCTAAAAAAATATATTTTAGAAAAATCTAGCTCACAGTTAATTAGAAAATTCACGATTAGTTCATAATACATACTATTTTATCTAGTAATTATTTCAGGTGATAAATAAACCCTCCATCTAAATGGTTTTTCTACGCCCATGATGAACGATTTATGTCAAGTTTACGATTGACAAAAAAACTAAAAAACACATGCCATTAAAAGTCCATACTAGTGCAACACTAAGTAGAATTTGCAACAGAATAAAAAATGCTGATTTAGCAAAAAAGGAAATAAAACTATGATAGAGATCATGAACATTGGCTAAGATGGAACTTTTATGTATTTTTATTTTCTTTTCCTCCATAGAGAAGATGTCAACTATTAAAAATAGTTTTACTCTCGAAACTGTTCAACTGAAAGTAGTTTTAATATATTTTTTTGCGATGACATACTAAACGAGACATGTTTAACGACAATGCAGGATATTGAATGATTGAATGGTTATTTTGCCGTTTATTTTGAAAGTGGCATAAGTCACTTCATCAAAATTATAAACGTTTTTGGTTATTCATTCAGGTATGTGATGTAAATCGATTTTGAAAACGAAACGATTTTAATATCTTATAAAACATCGCACATGCAATACAAAATTGGCATAGCTCAAAAAACTGATTTTGCAGAAAATTTATGTAAAGTTTTAATTTACACGTACACAGAGAAAAAAGGAATGTAAAATCAACATGACGCAATTTTGATTGGAAATCATATTAAATTTACAAGAAATAATTTGTCTTTTAAGTGTGTTTATTTGCTTTGTTCATTGCTACAATTCACTGTTGTGCTTAGTTGTGTGACTTGTTGTTGTTTATTCTTAAATGTGTCGGCTATGTAAACGACAAAAAACTAATTACCAGCAAAATTTTACTGCTGGTTAAAATTTACCATTGTTTACTACATATTAATTTTAAAGGAAAAATTATTGCTCTAACCATAAATCTCTTAGATTTAAAATGTTTCTTTGTTAAAACAGCTTTTTTATAAACGTTACATTTCATTTTAAATCAACATGACTATAACTTTAATTTCAAATTAGTTTTATTTTAAATATCTAAAGTAAAATTTAAAGCTGCTGTGGCTGCATTGTTTAGCGTGCGGACTGGCACAAGTTCAGATCTTCGGTGGGGCAGCCAACTACGACATAAAGTTTTCTAATGCCTATGTTAATACATATCACGTAAGTAAAATAATTAATAAAGTAACTACATCAAAGCCATGTGGTTTTAGCTTGATATAATTTTAATTCAACATGATTCTTCGTATTGTTTCAATATTAAATTCACGTTGTTTCAACTTGAAATAACTTTGATGCAAATATCAAATTCACGTTGTTTTCACTCGAAATAACTTGGTGGAGTCTTAAATTAACATGAAATTTAGTTTATTCAAAAGGCTAAATATTGGTTGGTTGGTATACATCCATACGAGGCTGCCTACTGCACGCAAGCAATGAAGTAGAATCAATAAGATTCCGTTTTGACAGACCACTCTACTTGTCAGTGTAAACCCATGTAGGGTCCAACCCAGATCTCGGATCTGGTTGTAGGTACTAAATCCAACCCGTCACATTGAGATAACTAATCAAGTCACCTAGACCAATTTCTGCTAGCTCTGATAGATCGTCTAGTATATTGCCGACCAAGAGTTTCTGTCTCGAAAGGTGTAAGGCCGGGCACTCGCAAAGAAAGTGAAAAACTGTTTCTTCTTTACTTCGATCCTGGCAGCCACGGCAGAACGCCTTGTAGGAAAGGCCTATCCTGCTAGCGTGTCTGCCGATCGCCCAGTGCCCCGTTACTAATGCTACGAGCCTCAAGATGTCCCTACGGGGTCTTTTACTTGTGATGTGCACTTATCGTTGTAGCAAGGCCACATCTTACTAGCCACCTTACACGAGCTCAACTTGCGCCACCTGTCTTCAGCTTTCTGCCGATACTGTTTGAAAATATGGTTTCTAATAGTTGCAAACGGCATGGCTACCGATTCAGCAGTGGAGGCGTCCATAGCAGAGCCAGCCCTGGGCAGCTCATCCACCTGTTCATTTCCAAGAAAGTTACTATGTGCAGGAACTCAGATGAGGAGGACGTCTGCCTGACCACATATTCTGGATAACATGTCCATGCAGTGACTAACTAAAGTAGAAGAAGTAGTGTGTGAGCTTAGGGACAGTAGTGCCGGCTGACTGTCGACGAAGACGCCGAATTTCCCCTGAACACTCCTGTCAATTAATACTCTGGCCGCCTCCCTTATAACCAGGATTTCAGCCATAAATACACTGGATTCGTTGGGAAATCGGAAGGAGAGTCCTACCCCAAGGTCGTTCTAGAAGACTCCGGAGCCTACACCATCATTCTTGATCCATCAGTATACACCCTGAAGTTGAAGTCTTTTTCTATGTTACCTCCCTTCCACACCCGTCTGGATGGAATAGGGAGGTTTCATGTAGTCAGAGGGTTTCTTCAGTGTCGGTGGTAATTGATCTAAGATTCTGGCATGATTATAAGACCTTGATCTCTACCTCCAAGATGCTGCTAGTCTTGCTGCTCGAGGATGCATCCCGTACATCAAGGTCAATCGGAATTACGTTTAGTATATCAATCAGAGCGTCTGAAGGACTAGTACGTAAACACCCTGTAGTCGCGATGCAAGCAGATCTCTGTATTCTGTATAGTTGGTCTACCACGTATTTCTCGCTTGTGGCGGTCCACCATACTACCGATCCGTAAGTCAAAATGGGACGAACAATTTCTATGTACATCCCTTTGAGCATGTTAGGGCTTAGACCCCATTTGGAACCAAACATTCTAAGACAGGAGAAGCAGGCAACTTAGACCTTTCTAACTCTGTGTTGAACATTTAGTTTCCACGATAGTTTAGAGTCCAGGATAACTCCTAGATATTTTGTGATGCTAGATAGGGATAGTACCTGATTCTGAAGACGAGGGAGTCTAAAGTTCTGAACTTTGGTTTTTATAGTAAATAGTACCAGTTCAGTTTTATTTGGGTTCACTCCTAGACCACAACCTGTAGCCCATTTGCTAAGTGTGCCCAAGGCATTGGACATGATTTAACTTATCAAGTCCGTGAATATTCCTGATACGATTAACAGCACATCATCCGCGTAAGCCACAGCCTTGACCCCTGTAGTGTCTAGTGAAAAGAATTGAATTAATAACAAGAAGCCAGAGCAGTAGAGAGATCAACATGTCCTGTGCTGTTCCTCTGCTGGCCCGCTCCTACTTTTCGCTGTTGCCTAGTTTTGCGGTGACGTTTCTTGCCTTCAACATGGTGATAATTCAGTTGCTGATGTATTCCTCAACATCGACATCCCGGACAGCCTGTTGAATGGCTGACACCGATACATTGTTAAAGGCGCCTTCTATGTCTAGAAAGGCAGCCAGAGCATACTGTTTATGTTCAAGGGATCTCTCTATGAACCTTACCACTTCATGTAGTGCTGTTTCAGTAGAGCGCCCCTTAATGTAGGCATCCTGCCTATCCGAGAGTCTTGGCGACCCTACAAGTCGATGTCTAATATATGAGTCTAGTAAACTTGCCAGCGTCTTCACCAGGAAAGATGAAAGGCCGCTTGGTCTGAAGTCTTTTGCATCTTCGTGACTTCTATTGCCAATTTTTTGAATGAAAACTAAAATGATCTCCAGCTGGTCGGAACGTAGTTAAGAGAGAGGCAAAGTTTATAGAATCTAAAAAGTCAGGGGGTGATAGAGCTCTTCGCGCTCTGTAGCATCTTGGGCATGATGCCATCAGGACCCGAATAAAGGTTATAAGATGATCAAAAAATATTCGTATATATTTTTATATAAAGTTATTTTAAAAATATATGTTTATTTTTTGAAGTTTTTACAATGAACCAATATCAAAAATTATTAATGAATTTTACATACTAGATATGAATAAATTATTATGACATAAAAATAAAAAAAATAAATAAAATATACATAAGTAAGAAAAGAGATATTAAATAACGAGTAATATAGTATAATATATTAGTAAATATAGTATAGTATATTAGTTCATAATTCCCCTACTCTTTGCTTTTATATTACTCCTGAAATGTATACATATAAGTTTTAATAAAGTACAATAATTAAGCAACAAAAAGATTAAGTGGTAAGGGCCTATTCACGTATTACGTTACGCTATTTTCGGAGGTTTTAAACCCCCACCCCCTTACCCTTTCATAATGTTTTTACAAAATTTTCAGTATAAAGTATCTAATTCGTAACAAATCTTTAACCCCTCCTTGAAGCGTTACGTAATATGTGAATGTCCCCTAACTATAGTTCATGAAGCGTTATTTGAATTTTCGAAATTATTAATAAAACATTAAAAAAAAAAATTTATTACAAATTGTTTTAAAATCATTTTTTTACAATTATTGGAATATTGTTAATATGTATTTAGAAAGCTAATAAGTATGTATATGCTCTCTTTTAGTATTATTTTCTACTATGATGCTATGGTATAGCTGTTTGGGAAAATTAGAAATACTTTATAACCCTAAATTGTGAATATCTAAATTGTGAATATCTAGACGACTTAAAAAATCTGTGACTTGATTTGTTTTGCCTTTGATATATTCAACATCGAAATCATATTCATTAAGTTTAAGTTTCCACCTTTGTAATTTATAATTAGGCTCTTTTAATGAATTAAGCCAAACTAATGGACGATGATCAGTTTGAATTTTAAACTCCCTGCTATAAAGGTAAGGCCTAAAACATTTTGTTGCCCACACCATTGCAAGAAGCTCTCTTTCAATAGTACTATAATTTAGTTTACTAAAATTTGGATATGACAAAACTGGACTTGTACATATAAGCTTTTTTAATTTGTTGAAGGAATCTATATATTGGAAATCATTTATGTTAATATATGAACCTTTTCTTAATCTGGAAATCATTGGCAAAGCCACTTTACTATAATCTTTTATAAATTTGCGATAAGAACCTGTGAGACCTAAAAAGGATCGAATTTGCTTAATTGTCTTTGGAAGTGGTACTTTTTCCATTACATCAACTTTGTTAAGATTGGGCTTTATTCCATCCGTAGATATATATGTCCCAAATATTCAGACTCCCGTTTAAAAAAATTGCATTTATCTATCTGAACTTTTAGATTATTAATTATTGTGTAATTTTAGTAGAACCTTTTCTTTAATTAATTTTTAGAAAAGATTTTAGTTCAGCTTGAGGTCCGTTTAATAAATTGAAAAAACTCCTGATTTTCATTTTATTTATTTTAATTTTATTTTCCCGATATTTCGATCAACTTCGTGTTTGTTTGAATATTTATAAGGGCTGATTAAAGTAAAGCCTAAACAACGCTTTTTACTTAAAAGTTTATTTATTTATTTTTCAAAAATATTCCCCTGAAGATGATCAACGAAGTTGATCGAAATATCGGGAAAATAAAATTAAAATAAATAAAATGAAAATCAGGAGTTTTTTCAATTTATTAAACGGACCTTGTAGATTATATTCAGATAATATCGTAAATATTTTTCTAAAAGACACAAGATGTTTACTAAGTGATGTAGAAAATATCAATATGTCATCGAGATAAACAACTCATATGTTATTTATAAAGTCATGTAGTACTTCATTCATTAATAACCTGACCAGACATCCCGCTTTAGGTGGAATTATCCCGCTTTAGGCGGGATTATCCCGCTGTTAAGAGTTCGATCCCACCTAGAATTTGTATCCCCTTTATCCCGCTTTTTCGAGTTCTAAAATTTATAATTGTACTTTTTTAATTATTGCCAAAAATTTGGAAAATTTTTCAACTGAATAAAAAAATATCTTTCTGCTTTTTCAGCCAGTACAACCCATTTTTAGACATTGCTTGAAATCTCATTACATCAAAATTTCTAATTCAAAGATATTTAGGGCCATATATATGCATAGCGAAAACTTGTCATGAAGCATGAGTGATGAAATTGAACGGGATCTTGAGTTTTTCCATATATGTGACAGCGCATAGAGAAAGGGACCTAAGGGTAAAAAAAAAATCAATTTTCACTTTTTTTTGATGTGGACAACTTCTGAGTATCGAATGAAACCGATCCCATGCCCCAAAAGTGTTCCCTCCCAGAGATATGCGCGTTTTATGAAATTGAAGTCGACGATTCTAAGCGCAAATAGAAAGGGACCTATATTTCACGTCCACCATTTCATCCTAAAACAGTCAGTAAGAATAATAACATTCTTTTAAATTATTTTCGCGAATAACATAACCTTATTATGTGAAAAAATTTTCGTACTAACAAAGTGATACTCACGATATAAAAGAATTATAAATGAGTATTTATTATAATTCACAATTAATAATTTCAGAAAATAAACCTGGATTCGAAAAAACGCGAGCAAAATTTATATCAAACTCAAGGAAACAGAGCGCTAGGTAGAAAACAGTAAAAACCAACTACACAAAGCAAGAGGTAGGGACGACCTACGCGCGTTTTCAAGGTTGACCAACACGTTCCTGACGTCATGAGATGTGTCGCTTTCAAATGAGATCAATACCAACACGCTCAATGATGGTACACCAAAGATACATGTATTTAAATCTTTAAAATGGCTCTCCTGAACAAAGCTGGCTTTTACCCTTAGGTCACTTTCTATTTTGCGCGTCACATATGTATTATGAAATGGACAATAATCACAGAATATAACCATGAGTCTCGGGTACAATCTACAGTGATTTTTAAATTAAAATTTTATATTAAAACTTGTTAACATCCAGTTAATATTCGTCATATATGCCAAGTTTTCATAATGCATACGGCCGTTAATTATTTAGGATTAAGTTCATTGAATTAAATTTTTCTATTAAATTATATTTATTGAGAAAGGAATTTCCAAAGCATGTAATAACCGAAAAGGCAAATTCTTGTCTGTATAGGCGTCGAACTATTGTTTTCGAGATCAATCACTATCTCATCATCAGAGCTCTTGTCATACCTGCTCCCACTGTGATGGTGATGAAGTCAAATAAGGCACGTAACATTAAAAATGATTGATTGTTACAAAAATTAAATTCAACGATCTTAACCCAGCATAATCAAAAATCTTTGGACTCAAACCCATGCAGTTCGACTAAAAATTTAGAACTTCAGCTTAAACATTTCTACATTGAGATAAAAAAAATAAGAAAAAGTCTTGAAAGCCAAACGCTAAACTAATTTTTTGCCGAAAAAAGTTTAACTATAAACTGAATTTAAGCAATTTTATAGGGAAGATAACTTCGGATTTTTTCACTTACTGGCTTACAAGTTTCTTAGTTTTATTGGGTCTAAGCGAGTTTATGTTTCATGTGTTCTTTAACTTTAAAGCAATTTACAAAAACTTTTTTTTCATATTTCAAAAATAAATCAATTTATTAGTTGTGTTAGTTCATCACTATTTCTTCATTTCGTTGGGTGCTACTGCCAACTCATCAGGAGATTTTTGTTTCATCGTAACGGAGAAATTATAAATGGCGATTTAGAGAAAAGGTCTAAAAACACACGTTTTTAAGTTTTTATTAACTTCCTATGTACATATCGTTAGCTGAAATCGAGTTCAAGTTTAAATTAGTATAAGTCAATTACAGTGTAAGATATTATTATTATTATTTAAAATTGATATTAACCCAGCATAAGCAATTGGAAGTAAATTTTAGGAACTACATTTTAATTACTTTCAAAGAATCTATATATATTAAAAATATGCAGATAATTAGTAGAAACACAAGTAAAATTTTATTTAATTCATAAAAAAATTTATAGTTCCTTTATAATTTTTAAAAATCCTAGCCATGCCCTAAAAAAATATCGACTTTTTAAAGGAGATTTCTGTGGTTTTCTTGAATAAGCGCGTATATATAAAAACGAATTTTTCAGGAAAGCCGAAATACTTTATTTTTAATACTACGAACTCTGTGTGATTTTTATAATTTTTTTTTTGGACAGTAATGTAATGATATGTGGTAAGAAGTTTGTGTAAAAATGTCAGTCAAAAATTCCATAAGGATAACATCCTAGAGAATAATAAAAAAAAACTATTTGCCAAGGACTAAAAATGTGTGGAAAAAAAGCTCATGTCGATAACAGTTTTTTACATTGAACTAATTCAAGCACACACGATTTTTTACCTGAAAAATGCTTGCGCACAAGTCACTATAAGTTTTTATTAACTGGACAATAACCAAAAAATATTTCGGAAATGTGTTCAAAAGTAACAACGCATGTGGCTATGTGTTTTTTCAACGGCAATAAATTGCCAGCACACAATTGTAAGTCGATTTAGTTCATTAGAGCTGAAAAATATTTGAAAGAATTAAAAAGTTACGTTGTTTTTAAAAAAAAAAATTGGAATGGGTTTATTTTATTTGCGAAAGTTTTGGTCCATGTAAAGAGCATATAAAATAATGTAATTTGGCATTGATAGCTCAAAATCAACAAAAATTGACATACGCTCTTATTCAAGAAAAATAGGTTTTATCAACTAATATTCTTTTGAATAACTTAATAGTTTAATTGTTAAAATTCTTCTAGAAGTTCACTTAAATTTACATGAAAACACAGTTTTGCTTTGAAATTCGTATAAAAAGAAACAAGTTGCAAAAATGGGTGGTTTTTCACTCTTTTTCCTTGAGGAAAAATCATTATAAAACGCCGAAAAAGAAATTTTTCTTAACATCGATTCCAATTCGGAGATTGGTTATCGAAAAAGAGAACTTTTGCAATGACAAGAATATGTAAACCTAATTTAAAATTATCCAAATTTTCACTACTTCGAGATCTCACATTCTATATTTTCATGACTTCTTTCGAGAACTTTTTTGCTGGACATAAGATTTAAAAACAACGAATTGAATTTGAATTCATGGTAAAATTAACAAAAAATTAATTATTTTTTTTACAAAATAACAGCGTAAAATATTATTAATATTTAAAATTGATATTGATAAGCTTTAAAAAACAACGAATTAAATTTAATTCATGGTAAAATTAAATTGTTAAAAAAACTCTGAAAAAAATTAAAACAAGTAAAATATCGCGCCCATGTATCGGAAAATTTGAAGTATCGCCGATATATCGTTATCGGAATCGGTTAAATCCCTAGTTTTTACATCATCCCACTTTCCAAAAGAAATTGTATAAAATCCCGCTTTTTGCTTGTATTTTTCTTCAGAATCCCGCTTTTCAATCGGTCTTGTCCCGCTTTTTGGAAAAAAACTTTCGGGTAACGCTATTCATCAATGATGAATGAGACTTGTGTAGTTTACGAAGGAACTAGTTCAGTTGAACTATTTCATTAATTGAACTAAGAAAACTAGTTCAAGTTTTCACTATTCACTAGTTCAATTGAGCTATGAAATATACCTTTCCCTGTGAGCAAATGTACATATCAGTCATGTATGTACATTAGGGATAACTTTTTTTGGACAAAATTTCTTCATCCCACCACGCGATGGGCAATTTAGTATTAATAATAAAAATAATTTTTTTAGGCCATTTTGGCCAAAATTTTCCGCACCATATGCAATTTCTAAAGCTCCTCAAAAAAACTATTTTTTTAAATTTTCATACACATTTACAGCCATATTCATAAATATTTAAAACAAGGCAATAAAATACTTTTAAGCAAATTTCATAAAATTGCATTCAAAAATGTATATTACAAATTCCGTTTTTCAGTCGTATTTAGTTATTTGTATTTAATTGTGGCAAAAATATGGTAGCACCATAAAATATTATAAATTTCCCATAAATGTCCCAAATAAGCAGCTGTTCAACATAAACAAAGAAAAATTCCCAAAAATATACATATTTTCTACATTTAGGAAATAAGAATAATGAGGGTTGCTGCAATGTTTTAAAAGAATAAAAACAACTTAAAAAATGATAGAAAGCGAAATATAGACAAAAAAAACCCCAAATTTCACGCCAACAAAAGTTGATTTGTCAGCGGCCACAAATTTTTTGTTTGTACAAGAAGAACAGGAGTCAAAATCATATGGTAATTTATAAAATTTAAATCGAATTTAAATGTCCAAGATTGGTGAATTAATTTTGATTTAAGTGTTTAATGCAAAACAGATTTTTGTATTTAAAACGAATTTAAACATAAATGACTTTGCAAATCTAAGTTAAAAATTGGCCGTATGTCACTTAATTATTTAAGTAAAACGAAATTCGCTACAAAATTAGCAAAAAAACACCATCAAAACACATAAAAGCAAAAAGAAATGTTAGTTAGAAACAATCAACACAAATGAAAATATGCTCTTTATTCGAGTAACTTTTTCATACATGATTAAAAGAGTCGTGTAAATTCTCTTGTAATCATTTCTCTTTTTTGCTTTTACTGCATAGAAAACTTGTATTAAATAAGTCGAGAAATATATTATGAAGATGTTCAAAAAATCTTAACTTACACGAAAACAATAAAAAGTTATTCGTTTATTTCAATATCCGGATGAAATCATATTCTTTTTATTGCTACACTAACTACAAAACATGGTGGTGTTGCCAGTATCGAAATCTAAAATTCCTTAAAACACACAATGTCTATTGTAGTGTTTATGAATGCAATTTTATATTAAACAGTTTTTGGCGTGAAACTGTTCAATAACAATTGTGTCTTAAACCTAAAATAAGAATTTTTTTATAAATGTGGCTTTTATCGTTTATATATGCTATATAATTTTATATATATTAAACAAGTAACTTGTATAACAAAAATGTAGACATTTTTTGGGTTTAATGAAATAAATTTTAAGTTTAAAGTGCGAGTTGATTTACATAATGGAAAAATATCTTATGCAACTCTAATAGCTCGTTCCGCGCATACATATATTACTACGCTGCTGATTTGTAATTGTCGACGATCACTCACCCAGTGTTTAAGAAAACACATATGAGCTTTTTTGTATTTTACTAGAGAGTTGTTTAAAGCTGAAAAATTATTTTCGTTGAAACAGTCATCAGAAAACCAAACATTGCACCATACATCACATATAAAATCACAAATAGGTTGTAACCTTTCTCTGTATTTGGGTATAAGAACAACTGCTAGAATAGCGAGAATGGCTCTTGAGTTCCATCTAGCGTTGTGTATTGGTGGTAAAGATTTACAGCCATATTCATAAATATTTAAAACAGGGCAATAAACTACTTTTAAGCAAAATTTCATAAAATTGCATTCAGAAATGTATATTACATGAATTTTTTAAAATAGGTTTAAATATGATATGCACCTACTTTAAACTTTCAATAAATTCATATGATCGATATATCAATTTCAACTTCAAATATTTTTGCAAATTTAGCACACAGGAATACATGATATGTTTTAAATTAAAGCTTGAAGTCTTGGCTACAAACGTTTACGTATGTTTTTTTAAATTTGATAGAATATGTCACTTAATTATTTAAGTTAAACAAAATTCGCAACAAAATGAGCAAAAAACACCATCAAAACACATAAAAGCAAAAAGAAATGTTAGTGATATAGAAACAATCAACACAAATGAAAATAGAGTCGTTATTCGTGTACCTTTTTCATACATGATTAAAAGAGTCGTGTGAAATCTTTTGTAATCATTTCTCTTTTTTGCTTTTACTTCATAGAAAACTTGTGTTAAATAAGTTGAGAAATATATTATAAAGAGAGTTCAAAAAATCTTAACTTACACGAAAATAATAAAAAGCTATTCGTTTATTTCAATATGCGGATAAAATCATATTCTTTTTATTGCAACACTAACTACAAAACATGGTGGTGTTGCCAGTATCGAAATCTAAATTTCTTTAAAACACACAATGTTTATTGTAGTGTTTATGAATGCAATTTTATATTAAACAGTTTTTAGCGTGAAACTGTTCAATAAAAATTGTGAGTCTTAAACCTAAAATAAGTATTGTTTATGAATGTGGTTGTTAAAGTTGATATATGGACGATTTCCATTTTCTTTGTAGTACTTAAAACTTAGGCAGTTCATATAAAAATTGCATGTCGTCTCTCCATTTTGCGTTAACACGTTTTATAAGTGTATCATTTTGCCTGTAACTTGTTTTTAAATTTTCGCAATTGCTTACTAATTCCGGAACAAAATCATATTCAATGTTAGGGAAGATGTTGCAGCACCTAGTAGTTCGTCCATTACATGTCGTACCAATTGTGGCAATAAAATTGATTGGAAATGCTTTTTTAGTAGAGCATTAACACCGTTTATTTTGCCAGTACATATTGACACTTGTTGTGTCACATACTATCATTTTTATAGATCCCCACAAATTGAACTTATTTAAGGTTTCTTTGAGACTGTTGAAAATCTTTCACGCCCGTCCACTGTCGAGTACAAGTACAGCTAATTTAATTGCTTTGTGTTCGTTTTTAATAACAACACCTCTATTTCTTTTTTACATATTTTTTCCCCATGAAAATGTAAGCACCATTTTTCATTCTGCAGTGTTGTTATATAAAATCTTCTAAACTTTCCGCCGTTTTTATTATCGCTTTATAGATACCACCTCCTGAAGGTGTAGAAATTCCTATTCCCGACTCAGCCAATTGTTTACATACCTTTGCTGCTTTGTTAGTACTCAAATTTGCATTATTAACTAACAGCGTTGTCAACTTTTAGGTTTCAAAAAGCACTGAAACAAGTAAAAAACGCGTAATTCTTAAAAAAACCACTGAATTTTAATTTTTTTAGTTTTATTTAAAAAAAGTTGTTATATACCTGCCTGTTCTGTAAATCGAGCCGATTTAAAACGAATCGCTTTAAAAAAATTAAATCCACTAAACGCAGAAATTTTTCAGACTTTTTTGTATTTTTCAACTTTTTAGAGCTTAATATATCATATCCGATATTAATTCGTTATAAACGATCATCATAGTTATTGCTATAGGTTTTTCATAGAAATGAGCGGGTTATTATAAAGAAAAAACCAAAGTTGGCAACCGATACCGTAATAAATACCGCTACCGATTCAATACCGTTTGAAATGGAATACCGGTATCTATACCGATAACGTAATTATTTTCGGTTCAAAAGTACCGGTAGTCAAATACCGTTTTATGCAATACCGGTATCATCATTTCGGTATGAAAAATTTTATTTTACTTCACGAACTAAAGACTTTAAACTTGTTTAAATTTTCATTTGTTATTCGAAATGATGTTTGTTAATTTAACGTACTGCCAATGGAACACTGTTTTCATTTTGTATTTTACTTGCACAGCGTCTTCACGAGACATTATCTTTGAGATAACATGAGAAAAAACGTCGGCAGAATACTAAAAACAAAGTGTCGAATTTTTTCTTAATCTCATACTTGGGGAAGACGTAATTTTACTTTTCCGATTAGATTTCATTTTATGCAAATGCTCATCGAGTTAACATGTACTACTTTTGCATAATTAGTTATTTTATTTTTAATTTTTCACACAAATTTAAATTTATAAATCAATTACACACATTTATTCATTTATTTAACACGGAAATTTTATCAAAAACATCGTTTTTCTTTTATTTTAATAAACACTCACACATGCACACTATTTTATTTTCATGTACATGTGTTTTTTGACAGTTCATCTCATTAGGTTGTTGTTATAAGAATTCTTATAACAGCACTCTCATAAAAATTCTTATAACATTGAGATTACACTAATTTGAATTCTACACGTAACATAATTCTCTCTGCGATTGAATTTGGCAATCTCATCTTACATATTATGTTACGTGTAGACCTCAAGTTAGAGTTCACACGGGCTGTATTTATAAAATGATGAACGTCACCCAGAGTGCAATTCAGTATTGTCAATTAAAAAAAGTAATAAGTATGGAACTTCTAAAGTACTGAATAGATTTGTCTGAATTTTTAAACAATTGTATCGGAGGAGTTAAGTTTTCAGAATCATGTCTTTTGAAGGCAATATCTGAACTTAGGGGCGCAGCTACAGGGGAAAAAATTAACTATCTCTGGTGTGAAAAACTTTGTGCGGCTTGTAACATTTTTAAATACTTTCCGATTTTAACGATTTCAAGCATTTTAGATTTTTCCAGATAAGACAACAAATGTTGGTATTAGCGTTTGCATTGTATGTCTTATAGTTTAAGAGATATTTCATTTCGAAATTATAATTTTTAGTTTTTTGAATCGATTTTTTTATTTTTTACTTATAATTTTTTTACTAAGCGTCCGATTTTAGTTTAAAGAGCATCATTCAATTTCTGAAAAAATTTTAAGTAAACATAAAAAAACTTTGAAGTTTTACTAAAACTTTTAACAATACCATCTCATTTCTAAGCAATCTGTTAGCTTGGCAATATTGTTTTACGTTTCTAATATAGGAAAGAATTATGGGAAAAATGCTAGCAGCTTGCCTACAAATAAGATGGTATTGTACCTATCACGATCTTAGTCCTCATTTTGATCTCAGTGCTATTTACGGCTGAAATTTTTTGATCGGAGGCTGGCCTTATGTTTACATTTATTTGAACGAAACTAACTTATACTCTGAAAATTTGGTTAAAATATTTTCATAAATCTAAGAAGAGGATGAAACTCACTTTTTAGTGGTATATGGCAGAGTAACAAGCCGATCGGCTCAGAATCGGCGGCTAGCCGCCGCCGGTCCTTTTTCTCCAAGCCGCGCCGCCGCCGAATGACTTTTGTTATACAAAAGAACTATTTTTCGTGAAATATTAAAATTTTCTAGCTAGAAAAAATTTTTTTTTCAATTTTTTTTTATTTTAAAACATTTTTTCAGTATATTTTCGTTCAAGCCGACATTTAAGTCGCCGCCGGGTCATCGTTGTAAACGCCGCCGCCGCCGACCAATATTGTCCGCGCCGCCGCCGCTGATGAAAAGGTTTCGGCCTGGAACTCTGGTATATAAGCAAACCCAAAAATGGTCTACCAAGGGGAGAATTTTAGAGTTATCAAAACTATTTATATATGTTGATGGAATAATGTGTTATATATTTAACCTTCAAAATGTAAATGTATAAATGTATATATGTATGTATACAATCAAAAAATGTTTTGCTCTTTATATAACGATTTTACCACACTTGGATTAATTTTTTTATTTGCCATTATTTTATGTTGTTTTTATATTTATTTATGTATTAAATGGTACAAATACAATTGGAAATTGTATTACACTACAATTTACTTTTATTAAATACTTTTTGTTCGCGTATTGAATCAGGAATCGATCCCACGATCTCCGCATGGTAGGCTAGAACACTAACCGCTAAGCTACCGAGTCACATTTATTATCATACACAATTCAATGGAAGAATAAAAAATCAAATTACGAAGTAAAAATAAGACTCGCATCCATATTTGTATCCACGTAAGCGAGAGAGGATGCACTATAAAAAAGTTTGAGTTGAAAGAAAAAAACTTCGGCTTTAAAAACCATGAAAAAAACATAAAAGCCGACCAATTTCTCGTGTGTGCGTTAAATTTCTTCATTCGCTTACGTTATTGCAACCTCGTAAAGCAGAGGGGATGCGCTATGTGCTTTTGCGCATCTCTGAAGCCCTTCTATTTAATCTTAGTGCATCCTTGTACCAAATTTATTTTTGCTGGGTCTAAAAATAAATTTAATTTTCAGTAAATTTTCTTTACATAATCAATGAATTGTTTGTTTGACTCTTATTTAGGACGCAAACAGCAAAAAAACTGTATCGTAAAAAACAACACCGATAACGACATACACACAAATAACAACAACAACAATGATAGCAAAAGGTATGCAATAATCCCAATTTTGTTTACTGGAGATTTTTAAGTGAATCAATTCGTTGATGTCGTTGCGTTAATTCTCATTCTTTTTTTTGGAGTCTTTAGGTAAACATTCACCCTTGAACACATCTAAAAAAGTGCAATTTCATAAATGCTTAATGGATGATGATGATGGCCCAGACAAAAATTTTGTTTGATATATTACAAAAAATCCAGTAAATATTTTTGTTTGATTAAGTAAACTATTTTGTTTAATATTTGTTAGTATTTTTAGACTAGTTGTTTTATAAATTTAGACAAAAATATTGTTTGATATTTTTCAGCAAATCCAGTAAATATTTTTGTTTGATTTAGTAAATTGTTTTGTTTACAATTTGTAAATATTTTTAGACAAATTTTTTATAGATTTAAGCAATTTGTTCACTGAAAAAAAACTGTTTTTTTATGAAATTGTTGAGATATTTTTGTCTATATTTACAAATTTGTTTGTAGGTCCGTTCCTAGACAAAATATTTACTATTTCATTGAATTCCTTTACAGAAAATGAATTTTAGTTTTTTCTGTGTATATTCGAATAATATTTTATTTTTCTAAAATTGAAAACCTTTATTCACATACTATACATACATTGATATACACATTCTAACATACCAAATGGCTTGAGAAAAATATTATAATAAGCTTACTAACATAAGCCTTAAGCTTAAAGTTTGTTGGTGATCCCTTTACGAATAGCAAGGATACATATAGAATATATATGTATATTGTGTCCTGTGGTTCCTATTAGGAACAAAGGCAGGGATATACCTAAGAAAAAAAAGAACCAACTTTGTATTTTATATAGGATGCAATTTTTTGAAGTGAGTGAAGATAAATACGCCAAGTTAAATTTGTTTTTGACGTAAAGCCTTACGTGATTACGTATTTGCGAAATATGTTTTTAATTTGGGACATATTTGAAAATTTATGATTTATAACAAAAGTGAAATATGTTTCCCTTTTTGGGATTCTAGGAGAGAATAATTTTAGTTGTGGTCATACCAAAGGAGATAACTAAATTGGTTGTACATCAAATTGATAATAATTCACTCCCATTCTCAAATTTTGTATCCATCATGTGATCGTCACAAAATCATCTTTGAAATACAGCCCGAAAAAAAATATACTTACGGCTCTTTTCACAATGTACGATTACGATTTAACATGGTCTTTAACGGAAACTTCGCCATACAAAACTTGCCGTTAAAGTCTACGTGAACTCTTAATCATACATTATTAAAAGGGGCGTTAGTATATTTTTTCATCTTAATGGAACAATTTAAGATGATAGTTTTTGGGAGAAGTCTAAAAATATACTTTTATAAACTTTTAAGGCCTGTAACTCTATACTTGTTTTATACGATCGGCACAATCAGTGTATTGAATGAAAAAATAGAGTGATATCTATCAGTGATGGAAAATGCAGTTTTTGAAATGGTACTGAATCTTAACTTAATAAGTACTTTTTTCACTTTAATCGTACTTTTTCAAGAATTGAAAATGTAATACTTAAGGTATTCTTAATTATCATACAAAGGAACCATTTTTGACATATTAATATATTATTTTACTATTTCCGTTGTTTTTTCTAGATGTATGTAATCGGAGCTCTTAAAGATATTCGGATTAATGTTCACTGTAAATATGGAACTTCCGGTGTATTGTTGGTTATTAAATTTTGAAAATATAGGTATCTTGAACTAGCAACAACTATTCCTCTCTTAAGGTAGAAAATATTAAATAAAGTTCAGCCAGTAGCTAGTCATGCACAGAAAAATACGATTTCAATTGCTAACCCCCATATTCATAAATGATTAGTAAAGTTAATGTGTGGAATAAAACCGGTTTTCCCATACAAAATTCCTACAGTAAACCAACATTAACTTCAATAAATTTTTATGAATATGGGGGTAAAACTGCAGATTCATTTAACTTTTGAAGCTCAATCTACGATGAAAATTGTATATTCACTTACTAAAATTCTATTTTCCAATTACGCAGCAAAAATCAGACTTAAAAAAAATTTTTTTCCATACAATTTCTGATTTTTAATCAATTTAGAGCTTGTTTGAAATTCTTTAATTTTTCGAGAGTTTTCGCGATTTCCGCGACAAATGTGTTTTGAGCGATGTTTTCGCAAACTTTGTGAATTTTCGAGATGTAAGTAATTTTATAGATAAGTTGAGGATAAGTTTTATCACGAAAAATTATATTATTTGCTGATACTTCCTTATGTTAGTTAGACACATTATTAAAACATTTTGCAATTTTGAAATTTGTGTAACATAATTGTAATTTGTTATTAAATTACACTGTGAGACAAATGGTAGGGGTCAGTGATCGGGAAGGGTTCAAACTACCGGGGAAAGTTATATCAGAAAAAAAGAAGTTATACGTGTCCCGGCGTTTCGCTAGGCCACGTCTAGGAATCGAGATATATCGATTTGAAGTTAGTAACTATATAAAAATTGGGAATTACTACAATTCCTTTAATCTCTTCATACAACGTTTCGCTACATAAGCAACAGTTTCGCAGTTATAAATAAATGTATGAAGAAAAAAAACTATTTTTTGCCTAAAAAATTGAATTTTTTTATTTTTAATTCATAAAAAATCCAAAACGGTAAAAAAAAGTGTCTAGTCCTTTTACTTTCACGTAAAGTCACATAACCTATGAACAAAATGAGACATAAATTATGAAAATCGATGAACGCGTTTCGCTTTTATGTACAAGTAAGTGAAGGTATGAATTTCAAAAATTTGATCGAGATATGCTAAAAATTCTTTGGAAAAAAAATTTATGACTTTTTTTATGATTGTCAGAATTAAAAAAAAGTAATAAACAAAAGGTTATTTGATTTTTATGGTAGCAGTAACAAACTAGAAAACGGTCATAAATGTCCGTGGACAATTAAAGGAAAAAAGGAAAGTGCACTTTTTTAATTATTTGGGTTTTTTCCGTTGGCTACCTTCATGATCTTTTTACACAAATTGCACCCACATTTATGAGTGGTCATGTTTTAGAACGTTTCGAAAAATTTTAAACGCACACGAATCAGGTATATAGCCACCCTTAAGCGATGCGCGAATTCATAAGTACCTCTCAGTAAAATATTGAAACTTACATAGTATTTATAGGTATTAACTTCTTTTTCTGTTGAAACAATGGATCAATCGGATTTCACCTATAAACCAACAGCAGAAGCCGGCCCATCGAACAAAATAATACCAATATCACAAGCAAGAATGGACAAGATTGTTGCAGAATTAAACCTTTCTCAACGTGAAGCAGAAAAACTTGCCCAGCCTTAGAAAGAAGGCAACAATTTGGAGCCTAATGTCAAAGTAACCGGATATCGAAGACGACAATTGCTATTCCAACGGTACTACACACTCAACGAAGGGAACACATTTGTTTACTGCCACGATATAAAGGGACTGATGGAGGCGATGGCCATTAATTATGTCGCAGCTGATTGGCAAATGTTCATCGATTCTTCGAAATCAAGCCTGAAAGTCGTTTTGCTAAATAAATATAATAAAAAACCAAGCATTCCCATTGGCTACAGCACAGACAGGAGCGAAACATACGATTCCATAACAATAATTTTGGATAAAGTTTGCTACACTGATCACATGTGGCGGATCAGTTGTGATCTGAAAGTCGTGGCGATGCTAAGAGGTCTCCAAGGAGGCTATACGAAAACCATGTGTTTCTTGTGTCTTTGGGATACCCGATTTAAAGGAAACCAACAAGAAACGGATGACTGGCTTGCTCGAGATCCAACGGAGAAAGGACACAACTGCGTAAATGATCCACTGGTGCCAATGGAGAACGTCCTCATGCCCCCTCTCCATAACAAACTGGGAATCGTAAAAAATTTCATCAAGGCCATTGTGAAGCAACCGAAAATTCTTGATTGTTTGCAAAATATTTTCCCACGAATCAGCGAAGCAAAATTGAAGGAAGGTATTCTGAATGGGCCGGATATACGAAAGCTCATGAAATCAAACGAATTTAAAGGTGCTTTAGACGGCAATGATTACTTTGCGTGGAGGGCAGTGAAGAAAGTCATACGATATTTTTTTGGAAGTACGCGAGCACACAATTACCCCGCTCTTGTGACCAAGATGTTGCACTACTTCCAGAAAATTGGAGTGAATATGTCCCTCAAAACTCACTTCTTGCATCACCATCTCGAATACTTAGCAAGCAGCTAGCCTCAGAGTCGGATGAACATGGCGAGAGCTTCCATCAAGTGGCAATGCCAATGGAAACGCGACATAAAGGCAAAAGGCTCGATTCGCTGGTGGCTGAAATTTGTTGGTGGTCGCAAAAGACGTACGATCCCAAAAATGAAGATGGAGAAGAAGAATATACAATGGGAGTTTCCTCCGAGGGTAAGTCACAAAAATGAAGTTAACTGACTGATTAAAAACAATTGATTTTTTCCAGATGAAGACAGATCCTCATCCGATACAGACTCTGAACAAGTGGGCGAACCACCACGCAAGAAAGTAAAGGGCGCAAACAAACGAAAATAAGTTTTGCGTTCATCGATTTTTATAACCTATGTATCTATGTAATAACCTAATAATAACCTGTAATAATTTTTAATTTTACGTGTTAATAATTATAATAAATAATATATAATAAATATTATCCAAATTCATTGGAACATGAAATCAATATTCTTGTCAAAATGAGATACCTTCACTTAATTGTGAATAAAAGCGAAACGCGTCCATCGATTTTCATGATCTATGTCTCATTTTGTTTAAAGGTTATGTAACTTTACGTGAAAGTAATAGGACTTGACACTTTTTTTTACCGTTTTGGATTTTTTATGAATTAAAAATAAAAAATTAAATTTTTTAGGCAAAATAGTTTTTTTCTTCATACATTTACTTATAACTGCGAAACTGTTGCTTATGTAGCGAAACGTTTTATGAACAGATTAAAGGAATTGTAATTCCTAATTTTTTTAAATTTGTTTCAGCTATATCGGACTAGTGGTTCTCGAGTCATGTCAAAAAAAAACCACCAAAGCCGTCAATTTCCCCTATATGATAACTACTAACTTCAAATCGATATATCTCGATTCCTAGACGTGACCCAGCGAAACGCCGTGACACGTATAACTTCTTTTTTATCGGTATAACATTTCCCGTTGGTTTCATCCCATCCCGATTTTGACTGTCGCATAGTGTTATTAAAGTTATTAAATTATTTACAAAAATTACACATTTTGTAAAAAAAAATTCCAAATTATTAGTTCCCATTTCGTAAATGTAGCAATTTTTTCATTTAATATTTCTGAAAAACAAACTTCAAAAATCAGTTTAAAAGTCAAACAGTCAAAATTTGCACAACTTTTTGTTCAATTAACCGGGGAACCAATTAGCCGATAGCCGCATAATTGAACAATTCGTTCAATTACAAGAATCCCGTTTAATTGAACAGTTTGTTCAATTACAGATATCACGTATAATTGGAACTACTAATGAATTAAAAGAAATCACATATGTGCACTTTAAGTTTTTCAAAATAATTTTTTTTACCTTAAACGAAAAAAATGCAAGTAACAGAAAAAAATGTACATATATGTGTATACGCAGGTATTTATTATTGTAGGTACATATGTACTATTAAATGCACTATTTATGTGCACATTAGTTTTACAAAAAAAAAAATTTAGTAAAATAAAATTAGTAGAGATGCCACCCAGTGTTTTTCACAAATGATGTCAAATATGTATGTGCAAAAATGCCAGATTATTTTTCAATAATAATGCAATTAACCGGGTAAAAGTAAGAGGAAATTTGTTTTTGCTGACATGAATTTTGAACCAATTAAGCGGGAAAATCAATTAACCGGGTTCAATTATCCGAGGAAATTTACATGTGCTTTCGTATGCAATATTTTTTTGCCCGATCATGTGGTTCAATTAAGCGTGGAAACCAATTAACCGAAAAATACTGTACCTTGTATTTTTGTATCATGGTATATTATATGGTTTTTCTATGAAAAGTGAAATTATTTGAAGAGCAAAATTAAAAATAATCAACTTTAAATAAAGTAAAATTTGGAATACAAAAAGAAAGTTCACTTCAAATTTTCAAACTCTAAACTTTTTACAAAATGGATAATAAAAGTTATTTTATTGGACTCGAAGGAGATAAAGGTAAGTACGGTTTTTAGTTAATTGATATCCGATCTTTGATATATAAAATATATCTATGGTTTTCATGAATAACCACTTACATATGTACATGTTTTTTAAAATAGCTTCTTTCGGAGGGGTCAATACATTTGAAACTGTCGAATAGATAAAAAATTCTGTGAAATTTTTTATAAACACCTCGTGAATATAAAACTTTGTTAAACTACTATACGAATGAAAACCTTTCATCACCCAATCAAACGCTGCAGATGCAGTGATGCCAACTTTTGGAACCCAAAACCCGCAAATATTTTTTAAAAAGGGGCTAAAAAGGGCTAAATTGAAAAAAGACAAGTATAAAGCAATATCCAGTAAAATATTTTGAAAAAGCGCAAAAAAGGGCTAACTAAAGTTAAAGCAGGTTTAAATTTTTGAACCAACTTAAAATCACATCCAATTTTTAAAAATATAGAACATTGTTCTAGACTCTTCATCTTATTATTACTGGTACAGCGAACTAACAAAAGAAAATGAGTAAAACGATGTTAGCATCTTAATTCAAAAGTCGATATGTTAGAATAAAAGCATAAAAAGTTCGCAAAAACGAAAAATGTACCCATATTGACCAAAAAGTAAAAAGGGCCAAAAGATAATTGTAAAAAGTGCTAAATTTGCGCGTTATTTTGTTTGGGTCTAGACATTTTTTTCGCGTTTTGAGTAACTAAAAACAAGAAGGGCTAAGTTGGCATCCCTGTGCAGATGTGTAAAGATAAAATCGATTTTGCCGACATGGTTGGTCTTTATAAAGCGAAAAATAATTTTATAAATGTTAAAAGTCGTATGCATTAGTCTTGTGTAGTTCACGAACGAACTAATTCAATTGAACAATTTCATCAATTGAACTAAGGCAACTAGTTCAAGTTTTCACTTTTCAGTGGTTTTCAACCGGTGGGTCGCGACCCCCTGGAAGTGCCTTTTGAAACTGTTGTGCAACTTTTAACAGCCAATATCAACTTACTTCTTCAGCTACTTCTTGTACTTGCCTCTGCATCACAACAACAATGATTTATATGAATTTTTATCACTTTGTCTTTTTTTTCTATATTTTTTCACATAAATTATTCAAAAAATATTTGTAAATTAAAATTTTTGTTTATATTTTTATGACGTTTATTTTTATTTTTCAAATGCACAAATACTCTGTGCAAGTTTACGAGCCTGAGCTATCTCGTATATTTTTATTAGTTGTGCAAAAGAATTTTCAACCATTTTTTGACAATTCTTTTACGAGATTGGAAATATGCACATTTTGCGAGGGTTTTAAACGTTTTCATGAGGAAATTTAATTTTTTGAATTCAAAAACCTAACAAAATTTTAATTAAAAAACATAAAAGTACTCATATTAATGCGAACGCTGGGCTTGCTTATTTTTAATTAAATGCGAAAAACATGGTTGCAATTATGACACGCAAACCACAGACGCAAACAATCAAATCATTTTCTAAATTTAGTTTATTCCTTTTTTTTGTTTTAATGTTCACCATTTTTGAAAGTAATTTCGCACAGATAAGATGTTGAAAATTTAACTAACATTTTAAGTGCTTTTTTAGCTAGCTCAGGGTATTCTGCCTTTCGCTTTACCCAAAATGTAGAACTCAACGCAGCTAGTTATGAATGGATTTAATACCCAGCAATCACCATATCTTCTTGCAGCTCTTTTGGAAAATAGCGGTATAGTTCCTTTTTGAAATTTTGCAGCGCTTCTATCATGGTAGGAATAAAATCGCTCACCAATTCATCGGATGAAATTTTTGTTGCAATAGTTTCAAGGCAAAGAAGCAAGAATCAGATTGTAGAATTGAAGAATCAAACTTTGAGAGCAAAAACTTTAAGGGGTCGCCAGATTTTTTTAAAATCATTTTGGGGTCGCGGGTTCAAAAAGGTTGAAAACCACTGCACTAGTTCAATTGAACTATGAAACAAAATGAAATATACCTTTCCCTGTCAGCAAATGTACATAGGAAATCAGTCATGTGTGTATGTATGCATCAGATGAAATAATATATGTATATATGTACATAAATACATAGGTACCTAGCAAACCAAAACATTTGAAAATAATATCGCATTCGAATGTTGCGTACACATTTCTCGGACAAAACACTCGAGAACGGCTATCGAAGTCGGAAAGAGAAAAAAATGCTAGAGCCCACTCGTCGCTCAGTTTTTGGCAGCAAATCTTTCGATTTCGCTGACAAATCAATAGCCAATAACCAATATCGATACCACAAAAATGCAGGAAAAAGTAATTTTTCAAGATTGTTATCTTTATTTTTTAATTTATCTATTTTTTTATGTAAATGGAATAATTATTTATTTAAAATTGTAACTTAGGCTGTAGTCAATCAGATTCGAACACGGTACCGCCAGGCTAACAGATTAGCACACATCCACTAGGATATCGTGGCAAATTTTTTTCTATTCAGTTATTGCACACATGAATGTAAATTACACATTCGATAAATTATCGAAAATAGTTCAATGCTGTGAACATTCACATTTTATGAAATTCGGCAATTGCGCTTCTTATCGAGACATATTTCGATGCTGCGAACATTCACATTTTATGAAATTTGGCAATTGAGCTTATTGTCACAACATTATCGACAAAAGCTCGCATTTGCGAACATTCGATTTTTTTAGATTCACGAGCATTTATCGAACAAATTTGTTTCGAAAATTCTTCGTTTTAGCGAACCTTCTTTTATTTCGAATCTCAGGTTTAGTGGGTACTTGTGGCATCGCTTTCACAGAATATGTTTACTACATAGGTATTTTTTACTTTTTTACTTATATTCACACACAAAATTAGTATTTATTATTATTCTCTCTCGTGTTACTGTTGTACAATCAAAGAATAAATATTTTGAAGATATTTTTATGCAAGTCGAAAATTCTACACAATAACAACACATGGTCCAACAATATACACAACAAAAAACAAAAGAATGACAGAATGAAAATCAGATAGAATGTTTCCTATCATTCTTATCTTTCACCATTCATAGTTCAAAAAGAGCGATATTTCATCATTCATTCATAGTTCAAAAAGAGCGATTGAACTAGAAGACCGACCTAGTTCAGTGAGGAAATATTAACTAGAATGGCCGAACATGCAAATGAACTATTTGGCACAAGTCTATTCATCATGCGTTGAAAAGATGCTGGAGCATTTTTCAAACCAAATGGCATCCGAGTAAACTCGTAATTTTTTTTGTGGGTGTGGGTGTTGAAAATGCAACTGCAACAGCAGAGCACCAAAATTAAAAAAATCGCTAAAACGCAAAATATCACCAAAACTAAAAAGATCGCCAACAAACTGAAAAAAAACGCCAAAAGCCGCAAAAAGTCGTCAAAACGAAAAAAAGCACTGCAACATAAAAAAATCACTAGAACTAAATACATCATAAAAAACGAAAAATCGCGAAAGAGGAAAAAAATCACAAAAAAAACCGAAAAAAGCGCCAAAACTTAAAAAATCACCAAAACGGAAAAAATTTCAAAACAAAAAAAGGTAAAACTAAAAAAATCACAAAAAACCGAAAAAATCCCCAAAACCGAAAAAAGATCCAAAACTGAAAAAATCGCCACAACTAAAATAAATGGCTAAAACTAAAAATATCGTCAAAAGTGAAAAAAACGTTAAAAAACGCCAAAACTAAAAAAATCGGAAAACAAAAAAAATTTCAAAAAACGAAAAACCGTCAGAAAAAAACAAAAAAATCACGAAAATTAAAAACGCGCCTAAAACAAAAAAATTGCCAAAAGCAAAGACAAATTCTTAAAAAAATAAAAAAAATTAAACAAAAAAGCAAAACGAAAAAACTGCCAAAATGAAAAAAGGTGCAAAATCGATAATGCATTTACATATCATCGCTGTTTTAACTAACTGGCCTAACTAGCATTTTACAAATTTTACAGAAGAGCACTTTTAATGTTTTTTGTCCAAAATGTAGTCACTTCCAAGCCAAAATACGTATAAAATTGGTACTCTGCATTTTTTGATTTGTAGTATAGCATCTCCTTTTCAGTCTTAAATAAAGAAACATATAAAAATTTTTATTTAAAATACTTTTTTGTGACTTTGAAGCAGATAAGACATTTAGTGAAATTTTTTTTTAATTAATTCAGATACGCCTGCAGTATACTTTTATAGTATAAAAACAATTAAAATTTATTTTTTATTAATTCTTTGACTTTATTTTAGTGTTGCTTAATAAAAACAAAAAATAAAAATGCAAGTTAAAGAATATTTAGAGTAATTACTTAATTAGAGAATGCATGTTCTGAGAGTTTGAGAAATGAATTATCACCATTCGTTAAGGAAATCCAATCATTATGTTTACTTTAAAATATTTTTGGAGGACCGATGTTGTGGAGTTTTGAAATATTGGTAATCGGTTTTCAAGAAAAATACCGATTTTTTGACATATACGCATAAACTTTAGCTGGTGAATGTTATGTTGTTAACTACATCCTAGTCAATCAAAAAATTAAATTTGGAAAAAATGTGTTGTTAAGCCCTTTTGCGTTTTATATTTTTTTCTTTTAACTTGGTTATTCCTTTTAGTTTCTTCATTAAATATAATTGCAATTTTTTTTGTTTCAAACGCGTTACTATCACAAGTATTTTTTAACTACTGATATATTCTTTCATTTATTTTATATAATTTTATTAAATTTTGTTAATGGAATTAGAAAAAGAATATAGTTAATATATTGTAATATATTTACCGCTATATCGAAAAAAATATAATATACTAAAAAAATGTGAACTAAATCTATCAGTATTTGGTGTTATATCCATAAAGCTTGACTCTTACGACACTTCGTGAAAAATTTTTTTGCATTCTTACAGATATGTCAAAACTATTTTTGCTTTTATAGAGATTACGGTAATAGTTACGTCCATAAAAATTTTACACAAGGCGCGGTATGACTAATGACGTCTACTTGTGTAGTTAACTCATTTTTCAAAAAAATGTCAGTTAGGTCAGTTAGTAAAAACAGCGACGATATGTGCATTCGTAAAGAACCCTTTGTGTGCGAGGCAAAGTCGCACTTTGCTTAATTTATTTTAATATAAAAAATTACACATATCAAATGTTAGGTTCCTGGGTCGCCTAGTTGTACGTATATGACGTCATCAATACTTCAAAAATAAATCTAAAAAAGTTGAGTTTACTTACAAAACTTTAAATATCTCAAAAAAGGTTTGACTTACAAAGCTCCGCAATATATATGCGCAAATATTTAAATTAAATTTCGATTTTGCTTGGTGTTACTCCAAACATTCAGGCTTTCAAGGTCATGTTTAATTATATAAATAAATAAAGGATTGCTTATTCATTTAATATGACTATTTTGAGCTTATGTGCTTGTGAATCCAAATTAGTTACACTTTAAATTAGCGATATTAACGATACGATACGCCTTTTTGCCGATACGATACCGATACTCAAAAAGATATATCGGCGATACCGATACGCATATTGAAATTGAGTTCACGTTAAAATTAACAAAATTCAAGTAGATTAATTGTTTTATTATACAAAATTACAGTATAAGAGATTATTAATATTTGCAAATGATATTAGCCTAGTAAAAAAAATTAGAAGCAATTTTTAAGGAACATTGTCTATATTAAAATTATGCCATAATTAGTAGAAAAGAAACCACAAATTTATTAAAATTATACAAAAATTTTTAATTTCTTTATAGTTTTAGAAAATACTCGCTATGGTTTTTAAAAAATGCATTTTTTAAAAGAAATTTATGAAAAAATATTTGTTTAAAAGCTTATAGTTTATTCACTTAAATTTACATGAAAACATTGTTTAGCGGTAAAATTCGCATAAAAAGAAAAATGTTGCGAAAATGGGCAATTTTTTACTCTTTTTGCTAGTGGAAAATTTCATTAAAGAACCCCAAAAGGAAAATTTTTCTTAATATCGCTCATTGGGGATCGAAAAACAGAACTTCTGCAATGACAGGCCCATAAAAGCCATTAGAAATTAGCACTACTTCCGGATCGAAATTTCTAAATTTTTCTATGAATAAGACTTAAAAAATAACGAATTGAATTTGAATTCATGGTAGAAGTAATAAAAAAATTAATTATTTGTTCAAAAAACTATAAAAAATTAAAAAAGTATCGTCGTATTGACAATAAAATATCGCCGTATATGTATCGGAAAACCTGAAGTATCGCCGATGTATCGGTATCGGTTACATCCCTACTTTCAATAAATTATTAAGGCAAAAAGTTTTTTTGTGCTACTTTTTTAAAATAGACTGTCAAAAAAATCAAATATATGTATGCATGTGCAAAATTTCATAGAAATCGGTTAAGGATGAGGCCACACAGGCGTTTTTAAAACGCGTCGTTTCAGTTTTTTATATTAAATTTTAAGTTTTGAAAAATTGAGAAATTTAATATAAAAGCAGAATCGCCGCGTTTTAAAAGCGCCAGTGTGGCCTCAGCCTTTCGTCGTTCGTACTTGTCCAATTTTTTAACCATATAATTTGATTGTCACGGGAAACGATATGACATATTGTTACGATATGACAACGCTGCGATATGACCACACCATGTATAGCTACACTCAAAAAAATACATATACTAAAATTAAAAAAAAATTATAAGTTTAAGTAAAAAATTTTCCCAAATTTAAGTAAATGTTTCTAAGTTTAAGTAAATTTTTACTTGATATGAATAAAAAACAAATAGTTCATATCCTTAAAAATAGTTCATAAAGATTCACAAAAATTTTCTTATATTTAAAGAAATATTTACTGACTTCAAGAAAATATTTATTAAAAATAAGAAAGTGGTTTATAAATTTAAGGAAATTGTATCATAAGAACTTGTTAATTTCATATTAGTCTAAAAAATAAGGGTTAGGAAAAGGCGTATAAAATTTGACTTATTTAAAAAGTGTAAAACGCTATTCTCAATTTGAGTTCATACTTCTTCTTAATATTAGGAAATTTTCCTGGAATTTAAGAAAAAAGTTTCTAAAAATATTTTTTTTAATGGCCTACAAATTCTTAGGAAAAGTTTCTTTAAAATTAGTACAGATAAAATAAAGACGAAACAGAAAAGTCTTCTTCGACTGAGTAAAAATTGTCTTTTCTTATAAGAAGTAATGTACTAAAATAAAGGAAAAATTTCCTTAAAAATAGTTCAGATAAATAAAAAAACTAAGCAGAATTATTTGGACTAGTGAAAAAATACTTAATTTTTTTTAATTTGTTAGCTTTTAGGAAAAGTTTTATTAAAATCTAAGAAAATTTTTAGTATTTTCGAGGAATATTTGAACTTAAAATATATTTTTTTGTTAATAAAATAAAATTGTAAAACACAATAGTTTCAATGCTTATGCAGGGTGCCGTGTTAGGCTAGTGGTTAGAGTGCTAGTCTATCAGCCGGAAGGTTGCTGGTTCAATACTTGCCTCCTCCAAAGGTAATTAATATGTATGTTTGGTAAGTTAACTATGAATATAATTGGGGTATTCACAAGGGGTCTTACTTATCATGTCATAATGTCATAAGGTGCTAATATTTTAAGGTAGTTTAAAACATTGTTGTTGTGCTTCAAATAAAAAAGTCCTAAAATAATAAGACTTTTTGTGCTGTGTTTATTGTTTTGTCATAACTACACAGCAAAAATCTGAGCCGTACGAGCGAAACTCTTTAGTCGAGCCGGTGATAATATTTACAATCCGCCGCCATTGATATAAATGAACGTATGTAATATACAATAAAGTATGACCTAAAATTGTTCACAGTTTTATAGCTTCGCATTTGATTACATTTTTATAGCTGTGTAACAAGCAAAAATAAAAAACTCGAGACATTTAAAAATATGCAAGTGAGAAAATTTCGTTTGTGTACCTTAGCTGGCTGGCAGCCAGCATGGAAAATTAGTCGGCACAGTCACCGGCAACAGCTGGTTTTGTTTATTTTTATGTATTGGAACAATTTCATTTTCGGTGTGAGTGGAAATTTTTTTTACTTTAATTTATTTTTTTTATTTACTTTATCAACAAGTTGAATAATTTAAAAACAAAGTGGCTATTATTTTAATTTTTTCACTTGTTCTTGGGATTCTGATTTCAAGTATATATAATTGCTTTTTTTATCAGCTGACACAAATTTTAAATAGCACACTAACTTATGAGTGGTTGCTCACATCAGTCATATATGTTCGTGTTATTATTTTAAAACATATGAGTTTATGACTACCTTGTGAATCCCCCAAATATGTATATGGAAATAAATCTCATATGGTATAGAATTTAAATAAAAATAAGTACCAGAATTAAGGACATATTGAACTTGAACTTAGGAAAAATTTACTTAATTTGAGGACATGCAAAACCAAGTTTGGAAAATTTGCTAAATTTGAGATCAGAGATGCAAGAAATTTTTTCTCCAAACTCCGCATTTCATAGAAAAATTTTACTTAATTTTAGTAAAATTTTACTGAAACACAACAAAATACTTACTATAAACTAGTTCATTATGTATCTATAGATTTTCGTGAATTAAGTACAATTTTCCTAGAATAAAGTTTATATCAGATAATCAATTAACTAACTTACAGTAAATATTGCACTCTGTTCAAGTATAATTTTAATAAAATTAGCATCAAATATACTTCCTAACATCAAGTCAATTTGTACTAAATTCTTGGAAAAAGCGGCTTTGGCCCCATACGACAACCTTTTTGAACTCAACTTTAGTAAATTTTCTTAAAATTTAAGGTGAAGGTACATAGCATGCTTTCAATGCGCTAATTCGTTACAGACATTGTCAAAAAAGTTGAAATAGCGTGTTTCCATAAGGCAAGTTACAAAGAGAAGTTTGCGACGCGCGTACCTCGCAAAAAGTTGAACATTCTTCAACTTTCACGCGTTGTATACAAAATGACTGGTAGTGTTGCCAGATTCATATGATAAAATGTTTGTTCAATGGAAATAAATTATTAAAAATTCATTTTTTATTAAACAATGACTGAAAAATGCATTAAATATATAAAGAAAAATAAAACGTAAAGGCAAGGCAAAAATAGCCGGCAAAGGCTTGAAATATGATAAGCAAAAAGCATCAAAAGCGTGGTATGTAACATGCCATTTTTAAAGCGTTAAAAGTTCAAAAAGCAAGAAAAGCGTTGCCGCGTAACGCGTGGTATATACCTCCACCTTTAGTTAATTTTTTTAGCGAGTGTTGTCATATCGTAAAAAACTTACGATATGACAATACAGTATGTCATATCGTTTTTTCTCATATCGTAAAAAAGAGCCAAAGTTGGTATCAATGATTTTGAGAACGTTTTTTCTCATGATCATAGCTGCCAGAAATGACGATTTTTTACGATATCACAAAAAACGATATGACATACTGTGTTGTAATATCATAGGTTTTTTACAATAATGACAACACTGAGCAAACCATGCACGGTGTATGGCTTTGACAATGTTGGCATATCGTAAAAAACCTACGAGATGACAACACAGTAAGTCATATCGTAAAAAATCGTCATTTCTGGCAGCTATGCTCATGATCATAGTTTTAGCCACTCATTCTCTCCACAATGTTGCCGTGTTTTAATAAAATTTCATAAATTTTTTATAAGAAATATAAGAACAAAACAAAATAAACAATAATATGATAGCATTTTGAAGCTACTGCCGTCGATTTCGTTTTGGGCCTGTTTATTTGGCAACGTTTTTGCCTGAAGTAATAAAAGATTAGCGTTCTTGCCAACAGTTGGATTGGCAATTTATAATTTTTTTTACATTTTTTATGTTGGTCTTGAGAACAGGCTTCTCAACTCATCGCATGTTTAGAAGCCAACACCTTCGGCCACATCACTACTTAAATGATGAAACAGAACAAGTCTGCAACTTCAGGCTAGACGAGTTTTTCCATACAAATTGACAGTAATCATACGCCGTAAAAAGCAGTCATTTATTTTGAGAACGTTTTTTCTCATGCTCTCAGTTTTAGCCACTCATTCTCTCAACAATATTGCCGTGTTTTAATAAAATTTCATACATTTTACATACGAAATATAAGAACAAAACAAAATAAACAATAATATGAGAGAATTTCGGGCCTGTTTATTTTTGCATCGTTTTTGCTTGAAGTTGCAGACAGCACAAATCAATTGCTTTTTGAGTAGCTAAGAGAAAGTTGTAAAGTTGAATAAGGATTTCGTATTAGAACAGTGATGTCCAGCGTTGTCAACTTTTAAATTTCAAAAAGCACTGAAAAAAAGAAAATAACGCGTTATTAAAAAAACACTATAAGTTAATTTTTAATTAAAAAAAAATTCTTATATTGAGTAATTTCAAAAAATTTCCGACAAGGTTTGGATTTTTACCCTGTCCGATTATAATGAAATTCGATGTACATATATGTATATTATACTCTTACATGTGCATCATACAGCACAAGAATCACTCTTCTTACGGCTATTAAGTCTAAGCTTGGCCATTTCGGCCATTTTTGAGAAAATTTCGTCATATTCAAAATTGACTAATTTTAGAGCGCGTCATGGTGTCATTCGATAGCTTTTAGTCTCCTCATAACAAGTATTGATTAAAAAGGGCATAACCCCAAGTGCATCTAAATTGCCAAAGTATCCTTCATCCTTAAGCATCCTGAAACATGGTATTTTAATGTTCCTTATTTTTTACAGAATGAAGTTAGCTGACAGGGGCCTATTGTGAACAAACGAAATACGTATAAAATTAATTTTCTATATTTATTTTGACGGTTTTAAAAGAAAAAAGAGACTCCACAGCTGATTGCTCAAATGTACTTCATATAAATTTGCTTTTTTTTATTCTGATGCAAGACTGCAAAAAAAGTATGTTCAGGAAATATGTAGTTACATTTATTGTTTTATGTTTAAGCAATGCCTACATGCATTTCATTGGTGCTTTACCAAATCGTCAGTAGACTTCAACCATAGATTTGAAAAATTCCAAAGCCGGCGCACAGTGTCACATATCTTAAGAAGGTGGCCAAAAGTAAATTTTTTTTGTGGTAACCGATTTAAAAGTTATCATATCTACTTAAAAGTAAATCCTGCAAAGTAAATCCTGTAAATTACAACTTTATTTTAACGGTATCACAGCGAAAAGGGTCATCCAAAATGAACTTTAATATCATTTTGTAGCTCGAACCCTCCTCTACACACCTTACTCCATTGTATATCCGCCGTGTGCACCAGATCAATATATCTGACCCAAGGTCAGTATATTTTCTAGTATTTTTAGTAGCAATTTCAAAACAGAAATATAATATAAATGTAATAAAGTTTTTTTCTTCAAAAAATCCAACAACAGGAAGGTAGGTTTAGGTAGAGAAATGTAAGGTTTTCCATCCTTAACGGAAAAATTTTTATCTGAATATAAAAGTGAATATCTGTTTGTTTGGTTGTTTGTATGTTTGAAAGCTATGGACTCCTAAGCCAGTAAGCCGATCTTGCTGAAATTTTAACAGTACATTACTGATGATCTAGAAAGAACAATAGTCTATATAATTTTGAAATACTATAAGTGGGCGTGGCACTTTCCATATAGAAGAAATTTTTATTTTAGGATATTTATGGAACTAATACAGCTAAAGGCTTCAAAATTTGTGTGAGTAACTCTTTTTATAATGTTTTTAAATAGATATTATTAAGGAGTGGACAAGTATATTAGTCAAAAGACAAGCTAAAACTGCTTTTTCCTTAATTCCAATATTATTTTAAGTATTGGCTCGCATTTATTAAAAATAATAAAAAATAAAGTTTTTCGCCATAATTAACTTTATTTAGTTAGATCATACTAACCCTGGGCAGAAGTAGTGGTTACGTTTTTTTTTGCAAATATTTGCCAGGTGTGACCATACTTTTAGAAAGATAAAGAGAAACCAAAATACATGTTTTGTCATCACGAACTTTATCTCTGATTAGCTCAGTAATACCTAAAAGAGTCAAGGACGGGCTGCAATTGCTAAGAAATACGGTTTGTTTTTACCCGACTGCGCGACGCAAAGAAGGGTATTGTGTTTATCAGTCTATGTATTTATGTATGTATGTATGTATGTATGTATGTATGTATGTATGTATGTATGTATGTATGTATGTATGTATGTATGTATGTATGTATGTATGTATGTATGTATGTATGTATGTATGTATGTATGTATGTATGTATGTATGTATGTATGTATGTATGTATGTATGTATGTATGTATGTATGTATGTATGTATGTATGTATGTATGTATGTATGTATGTATGTATGTATGTATGTATGTATGTATGTATGTATGTATGTATGTATGTATGTATGTATGTATGTATGTATGTATGTATGTATGTATGTATGTATGTATGTATGTATGTATGTATGTATGTATGTATGTATGTATGTATGTATGTATGTATGTATGTATGTATGTATGTATGTATGTATGTATGTATGTATGTATGTATGTATGTATGTATGTATGTATGTATGTATGTATGTATGTATGTATGTATGTATGTATGTATGTATGTATGTATGTATGTATGTATGTATGTATGTATGTATGTATGTATGTATGTATGTATGTATGTATGTATGTATGTATTTATGTATGTATGTATGTATGTATGTATGTATGTATGTATGTATGTATGTATGTATGTATGTATGTATGTATGTATGTATGTATGTATGTATGTATGTATGTATGTATGTATGTATGTATGTATGTATGTATGTATGTATGTATGTATGTATGTATGTATGTATGTATGTATGTATGTATGTATGTATGTATGTATGTATGTATGTATGTATGTATGTATGTATGTATGTATGTATGTATGTATGTATGTATGTATGTATGTATGTATGTATGTATGTATGTATGTATGTATGTATGTATGTATGTATGTATGTATGTATGTATGTATGTATGTATGTATGTATGTATGTATGTATGTATGTATGTATGTATGTATGTATGTATGTATGTATGTATGTATGTATGTATGTATGTATGTATGTATGTATGTATGTATGTATGTATGTATGTATGTATGTATGTATGTATGTATGTATGTATGTATGTATGTATGTATGTATGTATGTATGTATGTATGTATGTATGTATGTATGTATGTATGTATGTATGTATGTATGTATGTATGTATGTATGTATGTATGTATGTATGTATGTATGTATGTATGTATGTATGTATGTATGTATGTATGTATGTATGTATGTATGTATGTATGTATGTATGTATGTATGTATGTATGTATGTATGTATGTATGTATGTATGTATGTATGTATGTATGTATGTATGTATGTATGTATGTATGTATGTATGTATGTATGTATGTATGTATGTATGTATGTATGTATGTATGTATGTATGTATGTATGTATGTATGTATGTATGTATGTATGTATGTATGTATGTATGTATGTATGTATGTATGTATGTATGTATGTATGTATGTATGTATGTATGTATGTATGTATGTATGTATGTATGTATGTATGTATGTATGTATGTATGTATGTATGTATGTATGTATGTATGTATGTATGTATGTATGTATGTATGTATGTATGTATGTATGTATGTATGTATGTATGTATGTATGTATGTATGTATGTATGTATGTATGTATGTATGTATGTATGTATGTATGTATGTATGTATGTATGTATGTATGTATGTATGTATGTATGTATGTATGTATGTATGTATGTATGTATGTATGTATGTATGTATGTATGTATGTATGTATGTATGTATGTATGTATGTATGTATGTATGTATGTATGTATGTATGTATGTATGTATGTATGTATGTATGTATGTATGTATGTATGTATGTATGTATGTATGTATGTATGTATGTATGTATGTATGTATGTATGTATGTATGTATGTATGTATGTATGTATGTATGTATGTATGTATGTATGTATGTATGTATGTATGTATGTATGTATGTATGTATGTATGTATGTATGTATGTATGTATGTATGTATGTATGTATGTATGTATGTATGTATGTATGTATGTATGTATGTATGTATGTATGTATGTATGTATGTATGTATGTATGTATGTATGTATGTATGTATGTATGTATGTATGTATGTATGTATGTATGTATGTATGTATGTATGTATGTATGTATGTATGTATGTATGTATGTATGTATGTATGTATGTATTTATGTATGTATGTATGTATGTATGTATGTATGTATGTATGTATGTATGTATGTATGTATGTATGTATGTATGTATGTATGTATGTATGTATGTATGTATGTATGTATGTATGTATGTATGTATGTATGTATGTATGTATGTATGTATGTATGTATGTATGTATGTATGTATGTATGTATGTATGTATGTATGTATGTATGTATGTATGTATGTATGTATGTATGTATGTATGTATGTATGTATGTATGTATGTATGTATGTATGTATGTATGTATGTATGTATGTATGTATGTATGTATGTATGTATGTATGTATGTATGCATGTAAGTTTCGTTCCCAAGGGATATTTTAAATTATATTAAAATTTATCCTTAAGAGATTTACAAAAATATTAAATGAAACTATAACTTCATTCTTTGAAGTATAAAATAAGTCTGTTTTTATTGAATTAAAGTTTCTTACAATCTACTTAAAGATATTTTGTGTTTTATTACTAATACATACTTATTTTCTATAAAGATGCCGATTCTGCAATTTAGAACAAAGGCATCTTTAATGAGTGGCTCAGTGACAAATCATACGATAAAACCAACCAATGGCCTGCAAACGTTTTGTTTACATTAACCATTTGGTGATTTCAAACAACAATTTTTTGTTGGATACAAAACTAAACAAAAATAAGAACAAAGGAATTTGTTTACAAATTCCTTATAGACATTGGCTGGTTTATTTCGTCATCTGTAGGGTTTGCACATATAACTCTCCCTCCGTTAAGATTCGAGTCCCTTCGAATAAAGTTACAATTTTTTATTTTACTTAATATGTAATATAATATAGATATAAAAAACAACCCGACTAGAAATTGTCCCAATACACATATTGGGGCCCACTTGGGAATGAATGGGGCCAACCAATAAGGTTTATCCCATTCGGAATCTGGCCGGGAAGTTTTTGGGATAGCCCACCTACAAATTAGTGATTTAACATCAGTTCTTCCCAAGTCGGAACCTACTGGGAACTTGTTAGGAAAATCTATCTATCTATTTTCTAACAAATAAAACATTTTAATTTAAAAGCAACCTTTGAAATATAAAAACTTCAAAAGTGTGAAATTAATTTTAAAGAAATTGAAAATTTGTTTTTTAATATTTATTGAATAAAAAATAATTTTTTTTTCAAAAAAGGATACGTTGGTATGTATTTAAGTATGTAAATACTTACATAGGTACATAAGTATGTATGTTTGCATCTCTTTATTTATTTATGTGGCATTATGATGATTATCAAAAATTAATATTTCATTGTAGCGAAATGGGAGCTAAGAATATACATTGTAAGAAATCTAATGATAACTGTCTTGGAAGGCCTGAAAAGAGCTTCAACTAAAATGTTGAACTTGCAAATACAAGCACGATTAAACAAGGTACGCCCACTTCTGCAACAAAATATTGTTCTCAATATGTCAAACATACATGAATACATACATACATATATGTTTTATCTGAAAATAAATGCGCCTCCCCGCTCAAGCAAATGATAAAACAATAAAAGTGGCACTCTCTTTTCAAATGCACCACACCAGCATGCGGCACAAATTTTTGCGTTGTTCGTCAGAAACCAAGGCAGATTTATATATTTAAATCTACCTTGGTCAGAAACCATCAAGCCACGGATCGTGTGTATTGAATATGACAAAATTATTGCGTCTTTTCTGTGCGTCGCATACGCCCTCACAATCTGAAATGCACCACAAATATTTGCGGCAAACGCGTACGGCGGAAACATTTACAGATTTGGACATTGTTATCTCTTGATTAATCGTGCATGTATTTTACAATAAATGTCATAAAAAAATCAATATTGTCGTCGCCTTTAGTATCCAACCACTGAAAATGGAATATTCTGCAGTGAATACAGATCATGTAGAGGTAAATGTCGTAGTAATGCCAGCTTTATCAATTGATATGGACTGCTGTTCCACAGCATCTTCAAATTAGTCAAGGCATCATGAAATGTTTTTTGTTGTGTTTTTTGGCTTTTATTTTATTTTGAATTTAAAAAATTAAATTTTTTAGAAGCAAAAAAATTCCAACAATATAAAAAATTGGATTTTTAAAACTAGGATGGTAGCTTGATTTTTTATTGAAACGTCAGATCTCCTTTATTGGCAATATGTCAGAAAAAAAGAGAAAGTGGAACTACCTTATATACTTATACCATGGGGAATAGTATTGAAATTTTATCTATTTTCAGATTCAAATACATGGAGCTTGAAAATGTGCGTTACTGAGACATCAAATCATATACATATTGTATAATTTAACATTACGTATAATTTTTATATATATGTTTGTATGTACCTATAATAGTTTCTATTTATTGTAATACCTGTCATAATGTCATAAGTATTTGCATATGTATACGCATAAATACATTATTGTTTTAAATGCAATTTATAGACATTTTTGAATTAAGGATAAAATATAATAAATTTTTAAATTAAGGATAAAATATAATAAATAAATTAAATGAGAAATCGGTCAGTTTAACTCAATTGGGCAACCCAATTGCACCCAAATCGGGATCTTATCGGGATTGCCCGGTGGGAAACTTATAAGGTTTGCCCCATCGGGTCCCAAATATGTTTCTGCGTTACATCCCAACTCGGAAACCAATTGGACAACCCAGTTGGTTCCCCATTAGGAGCTCATAATAATTTCTAGTCGGGAATGCATAAAGTA
>OY101451.1:63561262-63670262 GCA_956483635.1 Panzeria rudis
TTTTACGCAGTCGGGTTTTTGATTTTTTAAATTTATGTCTTGTTCATTAAGTAAACGATATCTAGAAATGTGGTTGAATGGTTGGGAAATCATTATGTGTTCGCACAACTACGAGAGTAGATACCGGTAGAATACTTATTGGCCTTAGATTGTTCATATCGAAGTTGCAAAAGTTTATGAAAACTTTTTTGAAAACAAATTTTTGTTAGGTTTTGAATTTATATATATATTACAAATTGGCTTAATTTCATTTTTCGAGAATGAAGATGTTGGACCCTTTTAATTTTGGCTAAAAATTATGGAACATACATTCTCTAACATGAGCCAAAGACACTGGGAGCAGATTTATCCTGAATAAAGTACAAAAGCCTAATGTTTCTGCCTTTTTAGAAATTTTCATGCGCTTGTAGGTATATAGGAACACTTCATAGTCAAAATTAATGTACGTTGAAAAATTAAGTTGCTGTTACATTTTCCCTTGTTCCTTGCAATATTAATCATTCCCAATTCTTTCTGAATTAAAGTGTTATGAACCTTAGCCTAAAGAATCAATTTGGATTCGAGAAGTAGTTTTATTTCTGATTATTCAACAACGATTTTAACAAGTGGTTGTCAGACGGCGGAAGTGATCAAAAGAGCGATTAAAAATATGTCTAGGATAAATGTTGCAGTCTTAGAATATTAAATTCAGGTGTTTACTTTTGGTATGCAACTAAAATTTTCTGCCCATAGAAAACTTTTTAAAACAGTCAATAGCGGATTTTAGTGTTTGATGCAAACGGTTTTGCGAAAGTGAATTATAATGTATTTTGTTTAATATATTTTGCACTTTCGCAATATCATTTGCATCAAATACTGAACACCGCTAATGTATTAATTGTTTCATCTCACAATCGGTTTCTTATTTAAGTTACATATTTTTCAGTTCTTGAGAAAAGCCTTTCGCCCTCTACAGCAGTTGCCCGGATAGTTAAAAGGACGTAGAAATTATCAATATTTTTCGTCCTTTTCCGCTGTCTTTTTCTTCGAAAGTTTTCTCTTTAAACACTGTCATCTGAAATAATATATATATTTTCCATTTTCTTCGTCATTAAATGCATCAAAAAACGTGCATAAAAATTTCTGCATTTTGAACCATATTGAAAACATTGCAGTTGCTTTTACTAACAAAATTTGGGTATTTTAAATAACTAATTGCAGAGACAGCATTTTTCCTCTTCGTTTAAATCCAAAATAATTTAATTTACAGTTATTTTGACTTAACTGCACAATCAGCTTTCCACGATTTTTTGTGCAGATAAGTCAGGAATGCTGGCAGCTTAAATGTACTTATCTGCCTTAATGATTAAAATACGTACAACTATTTAGTGTGTGCACCTAACTTTAATTTTTTGTACGAAAATAATTTAAAACCTCAAAATAATATGTTAAACCTATAGGTACATATATAAAGTGCACTCAAAAATAGGTTTTTAATAATAACCACAGAAAACAAATATTCTGTGCAGTTAAGTCAAAATGCAGCTAAGATTGAATTTTTGTATGAAAATAGTTTTAAAGGCATTTATCTTAAAAGTGAAGGTATAGAAAGTGCACTCGAAAAACGAAATTGTAGGGGATTTTATAATTTGTGCAGTTAAGTGAAAACTGCGCTTAAAAACGGAAGTGAAATCAAAGCTACTTACTGTACACTTTGAGCCTTCGTTGGTTTCTCTCCACTTACATAGATATTACCCCTTATTCTGTTTGTCATAAGTTCATTTATAATTTAATCTATCGATCAAATTATTTTTTATTTAAGAAAGAAATTCTAAAGCATGTAAATATTGAACATTCAAAGAAAAATTTTGATGTACGGAAGGTTGAACTGACAACTGTTTCGAGACGACCAAGTCTTCTCATCAGAGTCTTTTACCTACACTATCAGTGACAGTATATACTTTAGTACTTTATGACTTCCCAGTAGGAATGGGCAAAAAATATCGATATATCGACATTTTCTCAAAAATATATCGATATATATCGTCGATATTTTTAATTGCAATATATCGAACTATATCGATATTGTTTTTAAATATGTCGACAGTATCAATTTCGATATTTTTTAACTTTGCCTTTGTTTTCCGTCCAGTTATAAAAAAATCTACACAATCTTCATTAAATAGAATATTCTTAACAAAATCTTATTTTTTACTTATAATCTTTTGTGTATTCGAAAAACTTTCTTTCTTTGAGCATGATTTTCTTCATTTACGTTCCATGAAATATTGTTGAAACAGTAAGAAAGTTAGAAATTTACTCTTTTCGGGCTAAGTATTTATAAGAAAAGCACTTTTTGTGTTTAATTTTTAAAAAATTATGGTGTTATGTATGAATAATCATGTTTGAAAAATTAGCGATATATATCGAAGTATCAATATTTTTTACTCAAGATATATCGATGCCGATCGATATTTAAAAATCATCCCGCTTCCGAGCAAAAACTTTGCTTGCTGGTAGGCAAAAAAGTATATGAGGATTTAAGTCGTAACTACTTACAATTTAACTCGATAACTACTTATTTTTGTTTGAGAAGTCCGAAAAATAAGGGGAACCTCTTACAAATGTGTTAACATTGTCACTGCAATTAACTAGTTATCATTTGGATTACTTGAAGTTAAAAAATAAGTAGTCAAATAAACAAACTAAAATTAAAAAAAAAAATTATACAAATTATGTATTATTCATATTTTTTATTTTTTTTCTCTTTGAGCCAGTTGGGATACGAAGCTGCGCTTGTTTGAAGACAAGAACTTTACCTAATCATCTATTGTTGGCTTATAAGTTTAAGCGCCAAAAGGTAGGCGGAAGCTAGAACGATTTCAGGCTCTCCTGCCACTGATGAAACATTTGGCGAGATTGCCACGGGACCACCATGTACGAATTCTGAAATAGAAAAATGTTTTGGACTCAATGTTTTATTGTTATAAATAATCGTAACGTGGTTGTTTCTCAGCCCCTTAACGACCCCTGGACTTACACCATGTTCTTAGATTAATGCCTTAATTCATAAAAAGTTTTTCTGACAACAGATTAAACTAATTTTCATACAAAAAATCGCTTAATAAGTCTCTTATTAATCTAAAAATTTGTTGTGAACTAGGTTGAATATATACATCCAATTGATCCGTAGTGAATTTACGTCTGACGCTTTTAAATATCAGCTCTTTTGAATATCAGCTCTTGCTGGGTGCATTAATGCTTACCACCCTTTTAGCCATTTTTCTTCCATGATTGAAGTAAAGAAGGACCATCTCTTATGCAGAATCGCTGTACGCCTTACTTCGCCTGTTGACATTCGCCTTATCTTCGTTCGTAAGTTATTTGGGGACTCACAAGGTAGTCATAAAGTCATATGTTTTAAAATAATAAAAAGAAAATATATGACTGCTTTGAGCAATCCCTCATGAGGGAGTGTGCTATTTCACATTAGTATCAGCTGATAAAAAAAGCAATTAAAAATATCAGTTGTTTTATCCCTACGTAGGTAATAATCTGTAATTGTACGTTTCTGGGTATAAATATTTGAAATTAGAATGCCAAGAACAAGTAAAAAAATTTAAATAGTACAGTAAAATTCGCTTATAGGCCACTGGTTCATTAGCACCCTTTTTGTGGACTATAAGGCGAATTGTACTATATCTTGATTTTTATATAAACCAATTTGTGGCTTATATGCGAATCCCCATATAGTTATTTCTTTTAACAAAGAAAATAAAACTAACGTTAAGAATACTTCCTTATTTACTCAATGCACAAATATTGCAATTAAAATTGCTAAAATAAAAACAATTTCTACTTCAATGTGAGTAATATTTTCATAAAATTATGATTATAAAATATATTATTTTTGACTTTTGCATTTTTTTTAAATAAACTCGTATCACACATACTTTTTATTTTTAAGAACAAACACAACCCGCGAAGCGATCAGCTTGTCTGCGGAAAAACACCCAGGGTCTATGGCGGGAATCGAACCCACGACCTCTGGACTGACAGGCTAGCGTCGCTACCCCTCAGCCACAGGGGCACCCTATTTTGGATTATATCTTTCATAATTTGCATATATTTAAGATATTTCAAACCAAATCTTGGTGGCGTATAAGCGAAAATGGACTATAGGACTAATGGACTAAATAAAAAATATTTTGCAGATATTTTACTTTTAGATGACAGAAAAACTAACATTTTGGAATATATCGCTAATTCTACTATAAGCGGTGTGGCTTATAAACGAATTATACTGTACCCAGTTTGTTTTTACATTATTCAACTTGTTAATAAAGTAAATAAAACCCAGCTGAATATACTTTTAAACTCTTCATTTTTAATTAAAGTAAAACCAAATTTCAACGCATACAGAAAGTGAAATTGTTCAAATGCATAAACATAAACGAAAACAGCTGCTGCCGATGACTGAGCCGACTAATTTTCCATGCGGTTGCTAGTGGAAAAACGTTATTTGGCTGCCAGCCAGCTAAAGTATACAAACAAATTTTCTCACTTGCATATTTTTAAATGTTTCGATTTTTTATTTTTATTTGTTACACAGCTATAAAAGATAATCAAATGTGAAGTTAAAAAAAACTGTGAACAACTTTAGGACATACTTTACTGCATATTACATACATTCATTTATATCAATGGCGGCGGACTGTAAATATTATCACCGGCTCGACGAAAGAGTTTCGGCCGTTCGGCGCAGATTTTTGCTGTGTAGTTATGACCATGATATAATAAATAGAAGGTAGTTTCATTCTATCTTTATTTATTTTATTAAGGATTTTTGAAGTTTGTTTTTAAGTTAAAATATAAAAAAGCGTTGCCATATAATAGAAAAGGCATCTGAACTCCTGGAGCTATTTTGCACAAATGTGTAATTGTATTAAGAGGACAGTAAGAAACATTGTGCAATTCGCAAACCCCGTTTATATCGTTTATCTTAAGATTCTATTGAAATGCTCTTATGGTTTATTAGTTGTGACGAATTTTAATTGTGTCGATTATATTTATTATATTTTATTTTATCTATTATATTTATGGTTGAATTCAAAAGCATAAAAAAATTTTCATTGTAATGATGCGGTTTTATTGCAACATAAAAATTAAACAACAAGAACATTTACTACAATTCCAATATCCTCGATATTGGCAATTTCCTTTTTACGATCTATATGATTTTCTGAAATTTTGCTATACTTCATTTTTGTTGAGCTTCATTGTGACATACTTCATTGATTTCATCAAAACATATATTTAGCAAGTTTTCGCGAACTTGTAAGTTTCTCGCGTTTTTATTTGTTTTATTTTTTAAGTTTTGGCAGTTTCTAATCAATTTTTGGAATTGTTTCCGATTTTTGAGCTTTTGGCGAATTTTTGCAATGTTCGCGACTAAAGCGGGTTTTTACAAGTTGTCAACATCTTTACAGTTTTGCGCTTTTTGAATAATATGTAGCTGTTGAAAAGTTTTTGCGAATTTCTGAAACTTTTGCGATTTTTACCGAATTTTTGACATTCCTTAAAGTTTTAACAAATTGAAGTTGTGTGTATTTTAACAAATTTTGATCAAAAGTATGCCGCGTTCAAAATTTTTCAATATTCGCAACTTTTCGCGACGGCCGTAATTTTTCTTAAGTTTTTGGCTTTTTACATTTTAAGGGAATTTTGAATATATTACGCTTTGTAATCTTTAAAATCTTAGCAAACTTTTGACGAATTTTCGCGAGTTCTTGACATTACAGTTAAATTTTTAGCAGTTCTAAATAATTTTAGGGCTTGTTTAAATTTTTGCTATTTTTGCCAATTTTCGCGATATTGGCACTCATTCTTCTTTAAAATTTTGCGAGTTTTCAATATTTTTATGGTAGAAGTGAGTTTGTCCTTTGTACGCATGTACTACTTTATTAATATATTTTGCGGCGTGTAACATTGTTAAAGTTTGCATGGTTGCGTATAGAAATGCGTATTGCAAATTAGACTGCTTAAGTTTATATTTTTCATATTAGCATAATTTTAACGAAAATGTCACAATCCTTATTCTTGTCAGGTAGTGAATGTCAAGAAAAATTGAGAGAATGAAACTACCTTCTATTTATTATATCATGGTTATGACAAAATAATAAACACAGCACAAAAAGTCTTATTATTTTAGGACTTTTTTCTTTGAAGCACAAAAATAATGTTTTTAAACTATCTTAAAATATGAGCACTTTATGACATTATGACATGATAATACACCTTGTGAATACCCCAATTGTGTTCCATATGACAAAAATGTGTTTTTGGTAAATCGCTTTTAAATTTTGGTTGTTAATTACAGAAAACTAAACCAAAAAAGTTGTCGCAACTTTTTTACCAAGAAAGTTCTTTGTGGTGTTTAAGGAAAAAATAAAAGGTAAAAAATTGTACCTGTATTTTAATTTGTATTAAACAAATTATTATAGTACGCCACTGCATCTTAATTCTGAAGAGGTTCTTCAAATAAATTTTTTGGAGTTGAAAAAAGCCTTCTTCGACCATTTCTTAAAATGTTTTTTTTCGTATATTCTCTTTTCCATACAGATGTTTCGTATGATATAGTGGATGGCTTACTATTTTCATATTGCAACGATTTAATGCGTGCAAAAGGGAAATTTTGACAACCAAGTTTTTAATAAATCAACAAAACAAAAAATACAAAAAAACGCTTTATTTGCATTGTATGTACGTAAAACTGTCCAATTTGTTATCATTTGATCGTACTGTGAAGGAGACTGAATGTGTGAGCAAAATTTCGTAAGGATCGGTTTAGTAGAAGTAGTTCGAAAATAAATGTTTTTTTGTATGGCCGACTCACTGCCTACTTTTCTTATTACAAACTTGTATTGTCAGAGGAGTTAAAAATGTGTGCAAAGTTTTATAGCAATCGGGTAAGTAGAAGTAGTTGAATATAATATTTAATAAGTATGGGCGTGGCACAGCCCACTTTTATATTCATCACATTGTAATGTCATGGCAACCTAAACTGTTACCATCAAGCTGATCGGATGTCTTTAAAATGGTGATAATTACTACTATATTGTTATTTGGTTACAAGTGAAACTAATATAAGCTTTTTACGAATTTGCAAATAGAACAAAATGAAATTTTTTTATATTTACCCTCTTTTCTTTGTTTTTTGATCTATATGCACGATTTTTTGCAATAACTTACGAAGCTTGTTACTAAAATGTTGTATAGCGCAATGTCTCATATATCGAAAACTATAAATGATAACAGCAAACTGATTACACAGATCGACAGATCTTGTAACGTTTACCTGTGGTATAGAACATAATAATTTACGAACGACGTTACGCCAACCATCTTTGTACCACCCTTCCCCAGACGATTTGGTTGTCCCAAAGACAAAGCGGAGGCTTTTGAGTCCCATTTGTTAAAATTACCAGTCCAGTTGCGGCGGGCACTTCCTTCATCGGCGTATCGGGCTTGTTTGGCAGTTTTGAACAGGAAGGTTTATCATCAGGATTAATAGAATTTTTTTATTCTGATTTCCTGAAATTGCCTGCCTTATCTTGCTACCAAGTTTTGCTCTTTTGAATATAACGTTCGCTGCCCTTGCTTGTTGTGGTTTATCAGACCTAATTTGATTTGTACTATGTATATCGAAAGGTTACGATGACTCCCTTGTTTTTGAGCACTGAGGCCGATTTCTGGGTAAATTGCGAAGGTAAGTTCAGCTATACTAATTCCTTTGCTAACCCTATTCAAGACCTTCCAATACTCTACTGATAGGTCTCTATTTTGTACCTCTATCAGTGAAAGGACTCTTCTTGTCGGGGTTTCAGGTTTTTCGCGGAAGTATCTAATGCGCACTTCAGAACGTGGAGCTTCAAAGCCTCGCATTGATCCATGGCCTTATGAGGGTATATGATCCCTCATCTATTTCGCAGAATGTTTCCTTTGCAGTTGATTATCAACCGGTACCACGAAAAACCTACTAATGAAATAACTTAAAACGAGAAAATGAAATAACTGCCGATCTTTTTCTATACAAAATTGGAAGTTATTTCATATGAAGTAAGTTCCAAATGAAAATATATTTCAATTTTGCGAAAACCCCAAAGAAAATATGATTGGAAGTTATTTCATTATTTCGTTTATTTTGGGACTTCCATAAATGGCTGCTATGTCCATAAATGGCTTCGCTTACTTAAGTTTTCTAGCATCACCCGCCTTCGGCCGGACGCATCGCCAGTTTTTTTTTCACAGTATATAAGGTAATCGTCGTGATTTAATCATTGCTAGTGTTTTCGGTTTTTTCATAATTTAAGAGTTGCATTTACGCTTGTATGAAAATTAGCCTTTTGTTATTTCTCGATAATGTTTCGTTTGCTTAAAGCAAATAATAAATGAGGCCAAACTCCAGTCATCAACAGCAACTACTTTTGTGATTTTATAGAATTTTCTAATTTTCTTTTCGATACGTTAAAAACCAATATCTGCGATAGGAAGGAGTGTCCGACCGCAGGATACACCATTATCTTTTTCACATCTGACTGCGTAGCTGATAAAAATTTTTTCAACATATCAACTACAGTAAAATTTTTTTACTTCATCTAGTGCAGCCATCGCAGAACAGTCTTATTTCATGCACACTCGTCGAGTTAATTTTCTGCAAGTGGTGAAAGAAAATTAGGCAGTCTCACTAGAACCTTTTAAACGCTGACTCACACTATGTGTATATTGCATCAGATTTTTTATTCTGGTAATAACTTTTTTGGCCAAAATGGACAATGTTGTAATGATAATAAAATTTTTTTTTGTCATTTTGGTAAAAAAAAAGTTCCCGTACCGAAGCAATTTCTAAAACTCCGAAGAATTTGTTTATTATAAATTAATGATTTTTTTTGGAAATTTAAGTTCTTATTTTTATAATCGTACTATCGGTAGGTGGGTCTGGTCAAATATGCAGCCCAATTTTTGTTTTCTTTTCAGTCTAATTTTACTGTCAATAATGTATCGTTTCCGCATACGCCATAAACGTCGACGAAAACTAAACTGCGTACATTATCAACGAAAAAAATCATTTTAGAGCTTTTTTCGTTGCTAATTAGGGTTTGAGAATCGGGAATTCCCGCTAGGGAAAAAGTCTAGCTAATATTCCCGGGAAATTGTTGAGATTTTCCGTGAAAAGGGGAAATTAAAAGTACACACTATTTCATAAATATATGGACTTTATTAGACATATTTGGAAAATGTCGTAAGTGACAGTAAAATTTATTTTGATTTATAAAAGTAATTTGTATTATAGTCAATAAAATTTTCAATGGTGGAGTTCACGAAACATTCTTTAACTGTTTACTCGTTAAATTGGTAAAATTTTCCACATATTTTATTGCTGTAAAATTTATTTTAAATAATTTTGACAAGAAAATGTATGGGAAATTTTACCAATTTAACGAGTAAGCAATGGTGGAGTTCACGCAACATTCGGTAACTGTTTACTCGTTAAATTGGTAAAATTTCCCATACATTTTGCTGTCAAAAATTTTTACAGCAATAAATTTTTACAGCAATAAATTTTACAGCAATAAATATATGGAAAATTTTACCAATTTAACGAGTAAACAGTTACCGAATGCCCAATTCACAATCTTGTGCAAATGGTCTTGCATCGTAGCATTTGCAAATTGGTATAGTATATTGATACTCAACACTTAACAATTGTTAGTGGGCTAATGCAATTTTTTAGGTGCTCTTTTAAAGTTGCTATGTATTTCATTCTCTTTCAACCACAAAAATGCTCATACATTTTATTTCACAAGGTGAATTTAGTGGAGAGTGTCATTTAATTACTATATCTGACTAAGGTGGAATACTTTGTATAAGTATAAATGATTGCAGTGCTCTAATCGTCTCCTAAAGTAAATAATTCGATCTTAAATGGGCATTGAGTGATTTTCCGCAGAATTAATGAAAAAATTTTGGAAAGTTTAGCGTAAATGTTTAGCTCATAGAAGCTGTGGAAACTTTGAGTTGTCACGGCTTAGATTTATTAAAAGTCGAAGCTATTATTGAAACCCTGAAGGAGATGTTTAAAGAGAAAAAAATGAAAAATCAGAGATATATATAGAGAGACTGGCTCACAATAAATAAAATTCGGCGCAGTTAAGCTGAAGGTCTATAGGACGCGATACACGCTTTCTTGTGTCATACGCGGCTGTCAAAAAAGTTGAATCAGTGTATTTGTAGGTACGTATCAAAGTACAGAGCATGACGCCTTGATGTCTCCAACGCAAAAAGTAGGTCTGCTTTCTACTTTTGTAAGCGTCATCAGCGGTGTGCCAAAAGGTTAGCTGTTTTTTATAGCAATTGATATATTATTTTCAATGCTATCGATTATTGTTTACATAGTGTACTATTTTGCTCTTTTAATACAGTTTAAACATATTTGCGATCATAAAATAACAAAAAACGTCTGTTATGGACTTTTAGCTTTAGGTATAGTACTTTAACTTGCTTGTGCTTAACGTTAAGAACCCTTCCGGAAATTTGGCAAAAACAATAAGAAGTATTACGTCAATTTATTCATAAAATGATTTCGAGGCCTTACAATATAATTGTTAACTAAATAATTACGGTAATCGTCGTCAATTAGTATTTATACGATCTCTTACTGTGTAATAACTATAAATTCTATTTGCCTGAACTCAGTTTAAAATTCTTAAAAGTTTGGTTTAGAATTGTTATTATATTACTTCTTATTTAAAAAGAATTTTTATGTTACTAAGACAATGAAAATTTCGCCAATTTTCATTTAATAAATCTGTTTAATTTAGAAAATCAACCTTTCCCGGGAACGCTATTTTTCTATTCCCGTTTCCCGGCAAGTGCGAAAATCCCAAACCCTATTGCTAATGTATGAAATTTCGATTTCGTTGACGATTACGTTGTATGCGAAAATGAGCCTTAAATCATACATAAAATGAATAAATAAAAAGCAAAATAAATCATCGCTTTTTTCGTTTTACTCAGTTTTTAGGCAACATTTAAATTTTTGCTTTTCACGGGTTTCTCAGAAGCGTGTAAAACGGTTTTTATTAACATAGCAACTTCAAAAAGAACTTAAAGAGGTAGTAAGGAAGTCTGCAGTGGTGGGATTTATGTAAGTATATCGGATATAACAGTAAGACAATTTCAAAACAGCAATCAATGACATTAAATTTAGTAAAAATGAAATCAAATATCGAATGTTGATTCTGCAAAGCAAGCAATATTACCGGCAGCAATATCAGCGAAGCAATTACTTTGCAATGCCATCAATACCTAACAATGTCATTGGTCATGGCTTTGATATTACTTACCGATATAACCATGTACATAAAGGGGGCATTCAGTAAAGCAAGAAAACACATAAAACTTTTCGTCTTCGCTTTCTTAACTACATATTTGAAAAACTTAATTATCAATACCTAAATGGCGATGATGATGTACAACACTATGATCTTTTATTGACAATCTCGACAATAACAAAAATAGCAGTTTCTCTTGCTTCAAGTGTTGTCGGCTTTATTTATTTATTTATTTATTTATTTATTTAGGGTATTTTACGAGCAACAAGCAAAGATGTGTGAGACAACCAAAGATTTTGCTCAGTGGCAACAGTAGTAGCTGCAGTAACAACAACCCAATCAACAACGGCAACAGCACATGAGGCAGCAACAAGCGGTGTTGTTGTTGATTTGGAAAAGAAAGAAGAAATTTTCTTATGCTGCATGCGAAGTAATTCGCTATGAGAAAGCAGGTGTATTAACCATTCTGCGGTTACCCATGGCACGAAATAGACGCGCGCGCGCACATTTAAGCAATATAATTTTTTGTTTCGTTTTTTAATGACAAATAACATTAAATAAAAAGAAGTTACATATAGAATTACTATTTAACTATTATAAATATCTCTAATAAATAAAGCTTCATAAACGAAACATTAAAGCCAGTTTAAAATTAAAAAATTTAATAAGTATTAAAGTTTTGAAAAATTTAAAACAAATAAATAAACAAAAGTTTGAAAAACACAAAAAAGGATTAAAAAGAAATTTTTTAAAAGCTAAAAAGGAAAATTTTAAAAGTGCAAGATAATAAAAGTTGCGTGAAATAAAAAATCCACAAAACTTGATAGTAAAATATATATAAGAAAATTTAAAAAATAAAATAAACTTGAAAGGACGATTCTCCTTCCTCATTTCATAAAAGTTCCGCCTTTTGTGTTAATCGTTCTGTTGGATTAAGTAAGGTCTATTGGATATTACTTGTTCGTGCTCAATTTAAATTTTTGTAAGTTTATACATATTTAAAAATAGTTTATTATGTCATAAAATTATTAGAATGAACAATTTGAAAGAACATTTCTTAAAAAATAAGATAATTTAACGGTTTTATCTGTAAAAAATTTAAATTGGCATAAGAGTTATTTTAAGAAAATTTTGTATGAATATTTTCTCTTTAAATACACTTTGAATATATTTTATTTTTTATAAATAAGGCTGCAATAATTTAAATTGACGCACTCTAGCCTGATTAAACACTTTAAATATTTTCATAGAAAAGGCCCGATTTTGAACGTAGTTTGATACACTAAAAAATTATGTGTCCTCAGTTATTTTGCTCCTATCACTTACAGATTTTTTATGGCCTTTATATTAGGTACATCAGTATATTTCACCTTAACTAGAGAATAGTATATCCGATATCGACCAACTAAACACACCCAGATGGATGATACAACAATCAAACAACCTTAATGTAATTAGGTGTACAAATCAGTGGTTTTTTAATTATTCACTATTTGTTATCGAAAAAAAATATTTTTTATCAAAAACTAAAAATTTTTATGTGAATCCAAATTGATTATTAGGCTAAGGTTAGTAACGTTTAATTCAGACAGAATTGGGCTTGATTAATATTCCGAGGAACAAGGGAAAAATTAGGTTGGTGTACGTTGACAAATTAAGTTGATGTTAATTTTTCCCTTGTTCCTTGGAATATTAATCAGGCCCTCCCTATTCTTTCTGAATTAAACGTTACGAACCTTAGCCTAATAATCAATTTGGATTCACAAGAAAATTCGTTCGAAATAATCATAGTAATAGAAAAAATTCTTAAAATTCAGAACAAATTTAAAACTAAAAAAACTTAAAATTTGAAATCATGAAAACCGATTGACAAATGATGATTCTATTTGCAATTAAGTAAAGGAACTCAATTGATAAAAAATCACAGTTTCCATACAACATACTTAATTGTGAATAAAATCAATATTGTACTTTTTGCAATTTCAAACTTTTTATGAGAAAAAATAATGTTTAATTTTTTATAAAATACCAATATTTTTAGATCCTATATTGCGAATAACTAAGAAACCACTAAAAGTTTGAAGGTAATTTTATCATGCGTACTATTCTCGAGTTAAGGTAAAATATACTAGTGTACTTAGTGGAAAGTTTAAATATGCCCATAAAAGCTGTAAGTGATAGGAAAATACTGTGTCATGTATATTTCAGCGCATCAAACCGATAAGAAAAATTTTAGTTTTGTTCAAAACGGAATTTTATTGCAAGTATGAATGTAAGGTTAATATGATCGATTATTCGACATTTTCCAGAAATGGATTTTCGAATATTTCGACTATTTGAAATTAAAAAAAAATTTGTGACGGGTTTTAAAACTTTGAAAAAACCGGTCAGCCCGCTTTTTTTTGGGGAGAAAATTATTATACAGGTTTTTATTTTAATTTCCTTTAATAAAAAAAGAGTTAGCTGCAGTTCATGTAAATACTATCCGCACAAAAACATAACTGGGAAAATAAGGCAGCTGCTTATCCGAAAATTTCGGCCGTTAAAAGTACTGAGATCAAAATGGGGATCAAGTTTAGGGTAGCCAGATATGCAACTGACAAAAAGCACATTGTGTAAATAAAAGAAATACAAATGAAAAAATAGTACAGTTGTTTTTCGAGCAAAACGTTTTGAGATTCAAGGTATTTATTATATAAACATAAGAGATTATTGCATATACGATCTACTTTTACTAAAAACAAAGTACAAGGGTAGGAAAAGATACCATAGAGAGCTTATGCAGAAAACACTACAGCTAGTGTAGACCTGAAGTTAACTTTAAGATAGCATGAGAAAAAACGTCGGCAGAATAATAAAAACAAAATGTAGATTTTTCCTTAACCTCTTACAAGGGGTATCTCACACAAGGGGTAAGCGCAATTTCACTTTTCCCATAAGATTTAATTTTATGCAAATGCTCATCGAGTTAACTTTTGCATAATTAGTTATTTTGTTTTTAATTTTTTAAACTTCAAGTAACTAGCATATATTTGTGGTTTTCTTGAATAAGAGCGTATGTCTAAAAACCGATTTTTTTAGGAGAGCCGAAATACTTTATTTTTGATACTACGGACTCTGTGTGATTTTTATCAAACTTTTTTTTTGTACAGCCGTGTAAACATTTGTGGTAAGAAGTTTGTGTACAGACTTCAGGCAAAAATTCCCTAAGGGTAAGATCCTAGAGAATAATTAAAAACCAATTTGCCAAGGACACTAAAAGTGTATTCAGAGAAAAGCTTATGTCGATAACAGTTGTTTCTATTGAACTAATTCACTATAAGTTTTTATTAACTGAACAATAACCTGAAAATATTTCGGAAATGTGTTCAACTGTAACAACACATTTCGCTATGTGTTTTTTTCAACGGCAATAAATTGCCATCACATAATTGTAAGTCGATTTAGTTCATTATAGCTGAAAAATATTTGAATGAATTAAGAAGTTACGTTGTTTTTAGACAAATAATTTCGGAATGGGTCAATGTTATTGGCGAAATTTTTTGTCCATGTAAAAGAGCATATAAAATTGTGTAATTTGGCATCAATAACTCAAAATCGATAAAAATGGACATCCGAGCTTATTCAAGAAAACCACAGATATATGTGTACACAAAACCAGCAATACAAAAACAACAAGCATTTTTTGTCAATGATCAGCGTTGCCAGTTTTGCCTTTTCTAGGCTAGATTTAGCATTTTATTTTGTCTTTTAGCCTCGAAATTTGCGTTTTAACTTCGTGGCTTTTTTCTAGTTTTTTTTATTTTCATTTAGCCTCAAAAAGGCTAAATTTTGATCTCCACTTTAGCAATAAATGAATAAAATATTTTTCTAGTTTTCTTGATTTGAAGGCATGTTAATATAAACTTTTGCAGTAAATGAATATTTTTTGTTAAACTGGAAACTTTTCTCTATAAAACGGTACCAATGTTATTTTTATACTCCTTGCAGTTAGAGTTAGAGTCTTAAAGAAAATATTATGCACTGCATAAAATAAGCTGTATTTAAATATATGTATGTACCTTTGTTCTTTTTTCATTATCTACTTGAAGTACTTTCTTATTTAATAGCACTATGCAACAAAGTGAAACTTTTTTCATGGCCTTTGATCACCACTACATATCTTTGATGTGTGTGTGTCCCCTAACTACAAAAACAGTAAAAATTTAAAATTCTATGGCTACTTTTTTTTATTTTCCTCCACCGATTTCAACATAAAAAGTCCAATTTTATTACAAAAAACAAACAACTTAAAATAAAATTACCTTTAAGCCGTTTAAACAATATTTGTTTATATACTAAATGGTTTGAGAAATATTCAGACCGCAATGATGAAAAATATATTTTTGTAATCAAAATTGGATTTTTTTTAATATATATAAAAAATCGAAAATGGCAAAAACTTACTGAAGTCACCTGATTTTTGCAACAATTTCGAATTTTTTACAATGTACGACCAATAAATAATAAAAGTGGTTAGATGGTTTTTGCCATTTTCGATTTTTTTTATAAATGTTTAACAAATAAACTTGGAAAATGTTTCTGCATAAATAAAATATATTTTTTATCATTGTGGTCTGAATAATTCCTAAGCCGCCTAGTATATACAAAAAATATTAAAACGGCTTAAAAGTATTTTCTTGTAAGTTTTTTAGTAGATTTGTAATAAAATTGGACAACCCCTTCCCAAGCAGTTGAGCAGCCTCTTAAAAAATTAAAAGTTAAAAAAATTATTCCTAGAATTTAAAATGTCTACTGTTTTTATAGAAAGGGGAGCATAACACATCAAAAAATATAGCATTTTGAAAAGACCTGTTTAACCTCTTTTTTCCTCCAGCTCCTGTCAACAATGTCTATGATGGATGTTAAAGTCCATATCAAATATGAAGTTTGACATACATCACAAGGCTAATTTAATTCGTCACTGCTACCACCTTATAGAATTAATTCGCCTTGATTTCATGTTTCAGTAAATGTGGTTGAAAAGAAGTTAAAAATACTTATGTAGGAAAATCAATATTAAAAGTTCCACTAAGTTTATTGTAGTAATAGCACGAGAGACGACTGCAAATTTATGCACTCATCTGTTTTTCTATTTTACATTTTTATTGATATTTTGAAGTAGTGGCATATAGTGGTGCAGGGTTGCCTCTTGAAATATGGCCGCAAGTATTTTTTGACCTTTTGAGCGTGCCATATTGAATATCATGTGACGTCACATATACTATAACCAACATATTATCAAAACGCTTCTAATGATACCTCATTTTAATGGTGTAGTGCGTTGACTATGATTTATTCTTGTCTTTATTAAACAGCTGGCAACCCTAAGTTCCGCCCGAATGAGGAATGGTGACCTATATTTCTAACTTACTTACACAACCCTCTGAGCGAAAATGATCGCTAAAATTAATCATTGCTACATAATTCAATAAAAAATACTTGCGTTCATATTTAAAGAGGCAACCATGCACCACTTATTCCACTAGTTCAAAATATCAAAAAAATGTATTTCGTTTAAAAACAAATGAGTGTAGAAAATTGCAGTCAGTTCTTTTATATACATCTATATATAAAAAAGAATCTGTGTTTGTATGTTTCTTTGTTCGTGTGTATGTACTAGTATTCGAATTGCCGAATATTCGCCTCTTTCATGATATTCGTATTCGTATTCGCCAAATTCAAGCGAATATTTCACGAATATTTTGTGAATACGTTCCAACAAATAATACATAAAAAATACTGAAAATTAAACATAAAATATTAATTTTTACTAAAAAAAATTTTCTGTAACGCAAAACAATAATCTTCTTTTAGTAAAGAAAAAAGAAACAAAATATATTTCAGAACGACATAGTATTTAAAAAGTAAAGTCCTGTTAAATTAATTTATTAATCATGTTAAAGTAACACTCAAAGCTCAGTAGAGGAATGTTGAACTTCAAAAATAAAAGTTTTGAAGTCTTTTCTCCATCAAGCCTATTACGCGGTGTGTACATAAGCTCCGCACCACTAAACATTCGCTCTCTCGGAACCCTCGCGGCTGGTGTCACTAAATATTGCCTGGGTATAGGTAAAAGAAGCTCGAATTTTCCCTTATTTACTTGCCACCAAAAATTTAAATAAATGACATTAAGGTGCGAAGTTAATAATTTCAAATTCCGCCATCGGAATATCATAATAATGTTAAATACCTATGGTATTGTGACAGTTTTTCTCAATTTATTGTTATTGACGCAAAGGGTCGATTTTTTTTCCAATTAAATTTTAAATATTAAGTGGTACTAACTATTTAGATTGAATATTCGAATTCGGCGAATATTGTTTCAGATATTCGTATTCGTGTTCGCGAATATTAAAAATTGATATTCGTAACATCACTAGTATGTACCGCATATAGGAGGTAGCTCTTAATTTCTCTATACCTGTTCAACTATTACAGTGACGCTCTCTAAATTCAATGCGTGTTGCTCTTAGGTTAACACGCAATTTTGGCAAAATATTGTTGGTATAGGAGGGGAAAACATGTGCCTCCCATACGAGGTAGTTCTTAATTTTCCTATGCCTGTACAACTATAAGATTGACGCTCTCTAAATTCGAGGAGTGTAATTGGTGGTATAGAAGAGAGGAAACGAGCCGGACTATGGGGTACCCCTTTGGCTTCACAGAAAAAACTTTAATTCGTATTCAATTACTGAATTCATAAATTCAAAGATTTTTTTAGAGAAATGGGACCTACCACAAAAGTCGTAAAAGTAAAAACCAAAATTCGCAAATATTTGATAAGAAAAAAAACACATTTATTTTCTATTAAAATATTGTACTGGGATATTTAATAATGCAAGGAAAAAATAATCAAATTTATAAACAAATTCATACACAGGTGTGTTAAAATAAAAACCTATAATAATTTTTTCTGTGTGAGTGGTAGCGGTGCTATCCTGTCAGTCCAGAGGTCGTGGGTTCTATTACCGCTATAGACCATGGGTCTTTTCCGTAGACAAGGTAATCACTTCGCCGGTGGTGTTTGTTGAACAAAAAAAAAACATTCGAAAGATTTAAATTTGGAAAAACCGACAACCATATTACGGAAAAGCAGGTTGAAAAACCGAGTCGGTCATTCTATACGAACGATCATCCATTTACGAAACTGTGTTGGAATGCGTTCAAAAATGTATTCAAAAGCTTTTTAAATTTCATAATATACTAAAACTAATAAGTTTCATAAAATACGTAAATTGATGAGAAATATTTTGAAGAAGTGGGGTTTTGTCAACAATATTATTATGTCTCTAGACAGCAAAAAAATATAATTCGTATTCTATTACTGGATTCGTAAATTCAAATATATTTTTTACAGAAATAGGACCTGCCACAAAAAAAAATTAGAAACTAAAATTCGTAAATATTTAATAACAAAAAATAATAATTTTTTTCTTTGAAAATATTGTATCGAAATATTTAAAAATTAGACATAAAAATAATAAAATTCAAAAACGAATTCAAACGCATGTGTGTTAAAATAAAAACCTATAATGATATTTTCTGTGTAAGACTAAATATACTTGACGACAAATAAGCAACTCTTGTATACCCGTTATTTCTCACTTCAATTTCTGTTATGTATGCATTGACGGACAAAAATTTTCATACGATTTTCTTTCGAGTGCGCAACGAGATGTTTGACAATTTTCAGTTTTGTTACAAAATGTCTAATTTCAGCATCATGCACAAACTACATAAAAAACTATAATTCGTATTCTATTCCTAAATTCATAAATTCAAATATTTTTTTTACGGAAATGGGACCTACCAAAAAATTCGTAAAATTAAAAACTAAAATGAGTAAACATATAATAAAAAAAATTTAATTTTTTTCTATTCAAACTTTGTATTGGAATATTTAAAAATCAAACAAAAAAAAATAATAAAATTTAAAAACAAATTCAAACAAATGTGTGTTAAAATAAAGACCTATGGTAATTTTTTCAGTGTAGATATTCCAATGAACTAGTTTTTATGAACAAAACAAAAATCCAATAAATAGGTAATATATTGACCGATTGATCTGAAATTTGATAAAATTTTTTAGTTTTAAGTTAATTTATAATCATCTTTTTATTTTTATATAGACAAGGAGCATAGCTATAACCGGGTATCCCAAAGACACCACTCGCTTTTTTTTGATAGGTGACTTTCTCTTAAATTTAGAAGCTACGTTTGAAGCAAATAGGTCCAGCCGTTTTGAAGTTATTATCCATTTTCTTTGTGGGTTCTTAAATTTTTTAATTTACTCTTATTATTAAAAACATATATCGTTCGTTGCCTTAATATAGAAACGTGCCAAGGCATTATTTTTTTCATATCGAGTTTTTTCCTACTTCGCTAGATAAATCAATTCTTAATCTATCGAACTATGCAAAAACTCGATTTGGAAAAAAATGTTAAGGCGTTTTTATATAACGATGGAAAACATTGGATGAGATAATAGAATCGTAACAATAATTGTTAAATAAATTCCCATATAGGGTTAAATCTCTAGCATTCTGCTAAATATTCGCTACTATCGATGGTTTTCTAACGAACTATCGAAATTATCGAGTGGAGTGACTATCGGCAGTTTTGCAGCTCTAGACAGAAGCAGTTCATGTTTTTGAAGCGCATGTTTGCACGGTGTGGATAAAAATTTCTAAAACAACAGAGAAATATAGCATTCCGGTGTTTATTTAAACTTGTTGTCTTAAACAAAAGGCTGTTCCACAACATTTTTTAATTTGAATTTTAAATTTTTGCATTAGTTCCCTTCAAAATGTAAAAATAAAACTCACAAGAACTTTTCCCTCTCCCTCATATTTAGAAAACTTACTTTTTCCCCCGGGAGTTTTTTCCGTGTAAATTGTAATTTATAAGAGGAAGAATGGGAAAGAGAAACTTTTCCCGGGGAGATTTTATTTAGAATAGGGGAACAGGGAATTGGGAAAAAACTACCGGCGAATTGCTATTCATAATTGGACTGCATATGTAAATCAGAAATGCATTTTAATTTTTTTTTATTTTGGGCCAAATTGATGACTTAGAAGGGCCAAAATACCTTTAATAGGGCAAAACACTTTTTTTTAATATATTTAATTACATGCTTTTTAATTAAATAAAAGTCATAGTAATATATTGTGTAATAATATGTGTTTTATTTTATTTAGAACAAACCCAAAATTTAACGATAAGAACTCACATTACGTAAAAGTATTTTTGTTAAAGTTATATTAAAGTACAGTGGTATCTCGGTTTAACGATTACTCAGTTTAACGAATTTCCGATTTAACGAACGCTCAAATTTACCAAATTTTCTTTTATTCTCTTCAAAAACACAGCTCATTGCGAATACAATTGAACCACCAGTTGGAAGAAGGGAATAAATCCAAAAATATGGAACAGAGATAATTGAAAAAAAATTCATAACTTTTTATTTTCTTCACATATCCTTTTATAACATTTGGATGAAATGAAGATACTATTAATTATGATTGCATAACAAGAGACCAGATTTCCAAATATTAATATTTACTGATATATACACAAATAAACTTCTTGCATTTATTCCCTTCTTCCAACTAATCAAAAAAATATATAAATAAAAGGAAATTTTTTAACAAGGGTATATTTATTTTTTAAAAATAATGAATGAAGTAGTTAATATCATTTATTCGCCATCATTTTCAGCAGTTTCGGTTGCTGTAGTAGTAGTTCAATTGATAATATCATAATATTCTTTGAATTCGTCGGGAACGTATTGTTTTATTTGTCGAATTTCATAAATTTGTTTCGTATTCATTGGCATTTTGGAAGTGTATGCCTTTATAAATGGCATTTTTGAGCTTAACTACTTTTTCTGAAGCAAAAAAGTGTCTTTAGGAGAGCCATCTAATAATACAGAACATATTATATAACCTTTTTGACTTGATGTAATTTGATATCTTGTAATTCGATATCTTGAACATGTTTTTCTTATTCAATGAATCACAGGTGTTTTTTATTTAATTTTGCCATGAATTTTTAAAACTAACAATCAATTCTGATGTAAGAAATATCACGGAAAAACCAGAATTTTTCCTATTAAAATTTTACTTTTTTGTACTAAATTGTACCAGAATTCATTTTTTACTGATTATCAGTTGGGAAAAGGGAATAAATGACCGGACTTATTCCCTTCTTCCAACTGACTTGTTTTTTAGTCGCATGGAATTCTATTAAATATAAGTGTTACATCTGTGTCCTTAACACGCAAAATAGAGCTATGTTTCAAGTAAACAAAAATGTGTATAACTCAATTTTGGAAAAATGGCGTTTATTCCCTTCTTCCAACTGATGGTTCAATTTGTAGCTGTTGTTGCTTATATTTATTTTCAATTGCCTTTACAACTGCAATTTAGAGTTGGAAAAAAACCAACCGGTGTAGTATGCAAGTAAAGAAAATGAAAACATGATTGATTATGGAGCTCATGTTTTAATTTTGATATTTATTGTAAGCTTCTTATTCGTATGATTAGGAGTTTAATGAAATACGCATAGGAACTAGCTAATACCTCTCCATAATCAAATTCAATGTATTTCAATAAAACTTTAATATTTTTCAAAAAAGTAAAATATTTGCGAAAAAGCACGCTACAAAATTAAAATTAATGCAAATATATTTATAGCCTTATTCTATAACTCAAACGTTGGCTCTGTTAACCTTAGTAACATGAATTTTTAATATTTCCTATTCCATAAACATTTTGTTTTGAAACAGTTGTCATTTAACAGAAAAAATATATCGACGCAGTTGCGTAAAAAGGGCCAATCTGCAGCTCAAAATTATGTTTCTAAGATTTACATAGATCATACGGCAAGCAAATAACGTTTACGACTATATAATTGGTCGGGATCTTTGAACAATTTAGTGGTCTACCTATTTCAGTACCTCCATTATCATCTAAACGTTCTTATTTATAAGAAAAATGATAAAAAGGCGAAAATAGCGCAGTGTGGCCCTTTTACGTAACAATAGTTCTAGTAATTAAAAATTAAAAGGGCCAATCTGGCAGTTTGGCCCTATATGCTTCCATATTTTTACACAAATATGAAAAACTACTTAGTGAAGCTTGTAGGTCTAGTTAAGTAGATAATTTTTCCACTTTAAAAATTGCAATACGCCCTCAAAATCGGAAGTTACCGATAAAAAACGATTTTTTGGGACTTCACGGACAAACAATTTGCTATTGCGTTGTTTCTGCGCCGATTTTCAATTTTTAAACGGCGTCGAATAGAGGAGGACTTAAGCTTTCCGTGTATATTTAAAAGATTTTGTTTATTTCATGGAAATATCGTCAAAAGAAAAACTAATTTTTTTATTTTATTCCGATTTTTTAAAAATTTGCGTATTTTTTTGCATCATCATATGTCATATAAGGCGTATTTTTTAGCGATTACAATAGGTCTTAAATTATTAAAATCGGTTGGGAATTGGCAAAGTTACAATTTTTTTAAATAAAATTTCAATGTAGATTTATACATGCAACACATTCTTAGTTCATTTTGGAGCTGCTCAAAAAATAATTGGTAAAAAACGAATAACTGCTAAGCTACAATTTAGATTTATTTGACATTTGGCATATCAATAAATGAGGGGCTACACTTGCACAATATAGTTTGCGAAAGTTTGCAGAATATGTACTGACGACTCTACAGTGGGCTAAATCTAAACGTATCGCATGTGGAAAGCTTTAAAAGTATTGTAACTTTCGCAAATCCCAACCGATCTTAAAAGTTTTTATATACTTTAAGTTTGGAAAAATAAGGATAATATATTAAAACAATTATATTCTAAAAGCGCGAAAAAATTATGGCTAAATGTGCAAAGTTAATTTTTGCATTGCAATATCTCTTAAATAATAAAATGTAGCAGAGTATAATGCTAAAAGTTTTTCTTCGCATTTTCGAGCTGAGCATAAATATATAAATGTTCTGACCATTTTTACTTATAATCTAATCACTATGTATTTGAAATTTTCATTTAAGTAAACATGCAAACTACGTTGAGAAATAATTTATTTGTATTTTTGTTATTGGAAAATGTGGTTTCAAAAGCTTAATATATTTTGGTCCAGTGTATGAAAGCAAACCCTTTTAAAAAATACCACAATATATAATTTTTAAAATAGTGAATTATGTAGATTGGCCCTTGTAAGCCAGCTCGTTTCAGATAGGCCCAAGCAGATTGGCCCTTTTTTTCGTAGCAATGTAAACAAAAACAGATTGGCCTTCATAAAACATGCAGATTAGCCCTTTTTACGCTACTGCGTCGATATGTTATTTAAAAAATAATGCAAAATTGAACCAAAATCATATTCTACAGCCAATGTTAATACGAAAAAACTGTTAACTTCAACGATAGGTATTTTGTAGGGACAAGGAAAAAATTTATTAGTCATTTTATGTTTGGAATACTTTAACAAATATTAAAACATTTGCTGCCATCAACGTTTTTAAAAAAGATTTCCGCGGTTTTTAAGTCGAAACTGCTATAAAAATTTTTAGAACGATTTAATATGAAAAGTCACACAATATTGCTTTGACTGTTGCCCAATTAAAAAAAAAAAAATTATTAAAAAATAATCAAATTAAAACTTCTATAAACCACATAAATTTAAAAATATGTTCTTTCTTCCATATTCCATGGGTTTTACAATTATTTGTATTGCTTTTAAACACAATCCAAAAGAAAAAAGTAAAAAATTCCAAATTTTTTATTTTTATTTTAGAATGGCTCAAAAACAAAAAATTAAATTAAATTGAAATGTATTGCCAGAATAAACAATTTAGAAGCTTTAGAAAAAAAGTTTTTTGAAAAGATACTAGCAATTGAAAAAATATGTTTCTGGTAATTTTTATTTGATTTTCTAATTCACAAACCAGTCTCTTGCAGTACATAAAATGTTGTTTGTCACAAGCGCTATATAATAGCAAAATTTTATGTTAACGTTTTCGTTCTGTGAAATAACATAACGAACGAAAAAATTAATGAATAAGGCTATTAGTTGTGAATCAAAAGAATGTATTTTTATTGATAAAAGTAAAGAATATAAGAGTACCGGATTTAACGAACTTTTCGATTTTACGAATCGGCCTGACATTATATCGTTCGTTAAACCGAGATAGCACTGTAAATACATATTTTATATCTGTGGAGTTTTCTTGAGGTCTACACGTAACATAATATGTAAGATGAGATTGTCAAATTCAATCGCAGAGAGAATTATGTTACGTGTAGACTTCAAATTAGTGTTATCTCAATGTTATAAAAATTTGTATGAGAGCGTTGTTATAAGAATTCTTATAACAACAATCTTATGAGATGAACTGTCAAAAAACAAATGTACATGAAAATAAAATAGTGTGTATGTGTGAGTGTTTATTAAAATAAAATTTCTGTGTTAAATAAATGAATAAATGTGTTTAATTGATTTATAAATTAAAATTTTGTGTGAAAAATTAAAAATAAAGTAACTAATTATGCAAAAGTAGTGCAAGTTAACTCGATGAGCATTTGCATAAAATGAAATCTTGTAGGGAAAGGAAAATTACGTCTTCCCGTAGTATAAGATTGAGAGAAAAATCGAAATTTTGTTTTTATTATTCTGCCGACGTTTTGTTCCATGTTATATCAAAGTTAATGTCTCGTGAAGACGCTGTGTTTGATTACAGTTTCATATTGAGATTTTTTCGTTTTTCGACATATTTCAAATACTTTTTCACCAGTCCCCAATTTCAAAAAATCAGGATTGGTTATAATTTTAAAACATTAATATTTTTGTTACTATCTATCGTATGAACATTTCGATTAGACCAAAAGACGCATCTTAAAAATAAAATTGTAGTTAACAAAACACATTTTATATGTAATTCTAATTTTATTGGCGCATGTTCGGAAATCATAGCCAAAGTCGGAACTAATAACACAGAAGCTAAAAAATAGTTCGTAGATAGTTATAGACATTGGCGTAGATAGGCCTTTCTGGGGGGGCAATGCCCCAAGACTTGATTCTCTATGTTTGGGAAGACATACATATTAGTATTCAAATTGTAAATGTATTCCGTTTACCTACAGCAGTGGTTTTCAAACCTTTTGAAGCCGCGACCCCAAAATGAATTTCAAAAAGTCTGGCGACCCCTTAACGTTTTTGCTCTCAAAGTTTGATTCTTCACTTCTAATTATGATTGCTGGGTATTAAATCCATTCATAACTAACTGCGTTGAGTTCGCCGATCTTGCCAATAATTTTAAAGAAAATTTATGTGAGCTGGCAGCGGACAGTATGCTCAAAATGAAATATTTATCTCAAAATAATTCTACATTTTGGCTAAAGCAAAAGGCAGAATACCCTGAGCTAGCTAAAAAAGCACTTAAAATATTAATTCAATTTTCAACATCTTATCTGAGCGAAATGACTTTTTCACAAATGGTGAACACAGTGCTTTTAGGAATTTTTTCCCAAAAATCGCCAAATTTGGGAAATAAAATCGTCAAAATCGTCATGATTTTCGAAACATTTCGTCAAAAAATCGTCACACTACAAATCAACTATTTTATAAAAAACCAATACTGTTTTATAAAAATAAAATAATAATTTCTATAGAAAGTAGCAATTCAGCTGTTTTATTAAAAAATAAAAACATAAACACGAAACAGCAAAATTAAGAAACAGAAGTTTAATGCCAATATACCCGTACAGATACAGACATATTTCGGTACATTTTTGCACAATAAACCTTACTTTCTAATTTTATTGTTTTATTTTAATATAATCTGCAGATTTTGATAGAAGTTTATATAATGTGTTTACATTTTTCATATATGTATGTATACAACTTTTTCGTGAAAATTGAATACGAGAATTAAATCACTTTCAAGTTGATATTAAAATTCAATTTCCCAGTGTTGCCATTGGTTTATTTTCCTTCATTCCCTTTTTTCTGATTTTTTGTTCTACTTAAGATAACCTTTTTTGGTTTGATTTTATACTTAAGTATATATGTACATACATGTAAAAATGTAAAAACCTCAAGCCAATAGCTAATTGTTTATTAATATGATTATTTCGAACGTATTTGCTTGTGAATCCAAATTAATTATTAGGCTATGTTTCGTAACGTTTAATTCAGAAAGAATTGGACATGATTAATACTCCAAGGAACAAGTGAAAAATTAACATCAACTTAATTTTTCAACGTACACAGCAGAACAGAGTAGCGCCATTTTCGGAAGCCACTACACTTCCATCGTCAGTGCTCACGTGCATTTTGCTTATCACCACTTGTCAGGTGGCTCTGTTGAATGTGATATGAATTATTATATATGTATGTGCAATGTACATATGAAAAAAATTACATCGTTTGCAAGATCTTTTCAAGCTGCATCAAGGTGCATGAAACTTTATCATTCATACCATCAGCAATGTATTATTCCATAAAAAACACGATTTTTAAGCGTTTTTATTGCAGGTGCTACTTACAATAAAATAAATGTTACTTATTTTTAGTATTATATAATATGAGGCATTGTTTATTTATTTCTGTAGTTTTAATTATTGTTCAATGGAAAGAAACTTTTAAGGAATTTGCCCAAAAAACACCAATGTATTTTTTAAATAACTCCAATGAAAACCCCAAACCTCGAATGCAAATTTTCATCTTTTTTTGCGATGACAAGTCCCTCTGAAAATAATCATAAATAATCAAAAGTAATCGTAAAAAAGTAATTGGATTATATTTTGATTACTTTTGATTATTTTTGATTATTTAAAAGTAATCCCACATAATCCCTAATATATTTTGATTATTTGTAATCGTAATCAATTAGTAATCAAAAAATCCTTACTAGTGGATTAAATAATCATTACGATTACTTTTAAAAAGTAATCGTAATTGATTACTAATCGTAATCCAAATTTAACAGGTATGCTCTCAACTAATTTGTGTTATTTTATTTTGAGAATGGGAACGTTTTCTGCGTTTTGTGAAAAATAATAAAAATTCAGTTACAAGTTGTCAATGTATGACCATCGATATGATATCCAAAAATTAATAACGACCCTTAACCGCAACAAAATCGGAATCCACAATTTCTAAATTTTATATTAAATGCATACTTCTTTTATTTTAAAACGTAATATTTCTTTAATATTGAGTAAATAATACTATTTGCTTTGATGTACATATGTATGTATATGAAATGCTTTAGGTTTTATTAAATTACTTTTAAGACAACGTATGCTTGTTTGGATACGATTTTTGCTTCATGACATATAGTTTTCATAATGAAGTTAGTCAAGGCTAATTTCGCGACAAGTCAAAATTTTCGCGACGAGTGTTATCAATTTCAGTGTTATCAGTTCTCTACTTGAAACAAAGAATTTTATATTTTGGTGTGATTATTTCGAACTAATTTGCCTTTGAGCACAAATGATTTTATTGCGCAAAGTCCGTAACGTGATATTCAGAAAGAATTTGACAGCATAATTATTCTAAGGAACCAGGGAAAAATTTCCAAAAACAACGTTGTTCTGTTCTGCCGTGTATGTTGATAATTTTCTTTTGAAGAATACCTACATAAAAAAATATGTAAAAAATAATTGAAATATAATTATATGTAAAATACATAAAATCATTAAAACAGGTTGTCAATTTACAACGAAAAGGTTTAAATTTGCTAATGCATTTTGTAGGGTAATTAGAAATTAGTGTGAACTTTTTTCACTGTATAATATACACTGAAAAAAGTTCACTTCAGCCATTGTTCATATAACGGTACATTTGTTTTTTTATATATGTGCATTAGAGTGGAGCGTTGGTGTATGTAGAAAAAAAAAGTCATCCAATAAATTTCGAATACCTCCGGAATGTTGCATCTAGCTAAATACCATACGAAATTTTTTTTTTAGTTTTTTGCGACATATCTTTTAGCTCTCTACCCCGGATGGAAGCTAGAGAAATTATATGAATTTTATTTTAATTTACAAATTTTTAATAATTTTTTAAGGCTACACGTAAAAACCATTTTTGTGTCGAATGAAAAAAGTTTAAGATCGAGGAGATCTCATAAAATATAAGAAAGTTATAAGCCATAAAGTGAAAAAAGCTGATATTATTTCCCATTCAAAATTATTTTCAATGAAAAAAAATTTTTAATACAAACTGATTTAAATTAATTCTGTATGAAAAATAACTAAGAAATAATATAACTGTTTTCGCTTAAGGGCTAATAATTTTCTTATTTTTTATCAGAATTTAGCGATTGCACCCGTCATGCGATCGTCACAAAATTATCTTTGAAATACAACCCGAAAAAATATAGGTACTTAGTATATTTGTTCATCATAATGGAACAATTTCAAATGATAGTTTTTGAGGGAAGGTCCAAAAATATACTTTTTTTAACTTTTAATGCCTGTAGCTCTATACATTTTTTTAGACGATGAGCACAATCAGTGTAGTGAATGAAAGAATAGAGAGATATCTATACAACAGTGTGCAATTTATTTTATTCAAATGATCCTTTCTCGGAATTTTTGCCAATAAACGAAAAAACTAAAAAACGCGCATTAAGAAAAATTAATGAATAACATTTTCGTGTTCAGCGACCTCAAATTATTTTAGAAAATGTGTTTTTTTTTTTGCAAGATATGACAAAGACTTAGAAGTTCGAAAATTTGCTTCATTATTTCATCTTAAGTTTATCCACTTAATGAGGGATCATTGTGAAGACTATCTTTAAGCAACTAAAATCTGTATTGAAGCTTTTCATACAAACCTGGTGATTTCATCAATTTACTGTTCTCCCAGGTACTCAATTACAGAAAATCAATATAGTCGATTTTTTAATTCACTAGGCCCACGCTTTTGGACTTAAAAATTAAAATAATAAAATAAATAAATATAAAATAAATATAAAATAAATAAATATAACGGGAAAAAAAGTTTATATGAAATCTGACCTTGTATGTATAAAATAGTGGATATTTTGAGTGTAATGAGTTATAACAGCTATAAAGAATATATAATATTGCATCATATGATGTTTCATAAATTGATGCTGCGTAGGTCTCAATATTTTTTCCATTATTTTTCCCATGTATCTAAACCTTTTTTAGCTATTCGAAATTGAAATTCGCAAAAAAATCTGACGCTCCACGCTAATGTGCATATATTTACTTCTCTTTAGTCGATTATAAGATTCTTCTAAAGACGCCGGAGCAAAGCCAATGAAACATTGGGAACAAAAATGGAATAAATTGTTTGTTTTGCATATAAAGTAAAGAAAAAATCTGATAATAAATAGCCTAATTAATAAAACAGAGAATATAAGATTTTTTGTTTTCAACAGATTTAGGTCAATTATGGCTTAACATTTCTATAATCGAATGGACTATTCAATGAAATAATAAAACTATGGATTTTTTTTTTAATATTTGTGGTTCAAAACAGCTTTCGAAAAGGCAAAAATTTCATAGAATTTAAACTTTTATTCACTCTAACTTGGTCGTCTTTTATTTGATCAGAGCCACTATTCGACGCGTAATTTAGCCTTTCAAATAATATATAATTCATTTTAAACGAACCATCCTTTGATTCTGAATGACGCTTTAACAAGAAGTATATACCGAAAACCGAAAATGAACCGTTATATTATGCACAATGGACGAAATTAAATTTTTTTATTCCTTTTTTGTGTTTAGCACATCATAATTATTCTAAAAAAAATGCTTTAGAAAATTAAAAACTTAAAAAAATCAAAGTTGGTAAAGCACTGTTATTAAAAGCAATCAATTTTTTTAGGTGAATTGTTAGTTAGGAAAATCCATAACCGGTTTAAAAAATTTCAACAAAAAAAAAACACATCTCTAGTTTTTTTTCTTTTTTGTATGTATGTTTTTTGGACGCATTACTTGAAGTCTACACGTAACATAATATGTAAGATGAGATTGTCAAATTCAATCACAGAGAGAATTATGTTACGTGTAGACTTCAAATTAGTGTTATCTGAATGTTATAAGAATTTTTATGAGAGCGATGTTATAAGAATTCTTATAACAACAATCTTATGAGATGAACTGTCAAAAAACACATGTATATGAAAATAAAATGGTATGCATGTGTAAGTGTTTATTAAAATAAATGAAAAGCGATGTTTTTTATAAAATTTTTGTGTTAAATAAATGAGTAAATGTGTTTAATTGATTTATAAATTTAAATTTGTGTGAAAAATTAAAAATAAAGTAACTAATTATGCAAAAGTAGTACATAATAACTCGATGAGCATTTGCATAAAATGAAATCTTGTCGGAAAAGTAGAATTACGTCTTCCCCTAGTATGATATTATGAGAAAATTCGACATATTGTTTTTAGTATTCTGCCGACGTTTTTTCTCATGTTATCTCAAAGTTAATGTCTCGTGAAGACGCTGTGTTAGAAATGGACTTAATCAGTTGTGCTTTGATGTGTTAGTTAGTTGGCATTTAGTTACAACTTTGCCCATAATTAAGTGCAAACTTTTCGTGCTGAAAGTAACCAATTGTGAATAATTTAATTAGGTACTTAAAAAGTTAACACGTTAACACTTAAGGTGAAGGTACATAGCATGCGTTAAATACGCTAATGCGTTACAGACTTCTGTCAAAAAAGTTGAAATAGTGTGTTTCCATAAGGCAAGATACAAAGCGAATTTTGCGACGCACGTAACTCGCAAAAAGTTGAACATTCTTCAACTTTCATGCGTCGTATATAAAATGACAGGTAGTGCTGCCAGATTCAAAATGTTTGTTTAATGGAAATAAATTAATAGAAATAAATTTTTTTATTAAAAAATGGATGAAAACTGCATTAAATATATAAAGAAAAATAAAACTTAAAGGCAAGACAAAATATAGCCGGCAAAGGCTTGAAATTGTTTAAGCAGAAGAGCATCAAAAGCATGGTGTGTAACTTGCCATTCTTAAAGCGTTAAAAGTTCGAAAAGTAAGAAAAGCGTTGCCGCGTAACGCGTGGTATGTGCCTAAACCTTTAGTGATGATTTCTGAATATGCCCCATTGTATATAATCCCCAAGTTTTAAGTCCAACAGTCCCTTAAATGCGATATTACTGGTTGTAAAATTTTTTTTGTGTTATAATTTTTAAAATATCTTTATCATAACAATTACTAGAATTAAATTTCATTAAATATTTCGATTGTATTAAAGATGGCACGGTATTTACATGAAGGCGATTCCTTATATTGTATCGTATCGAATTTTGGAAAAAAATTCTTTCTACGCATTCTGAGGAGTTTAGATAGAAAGAATTCCTTTAACAATTATGTATAAATTCGTATATAAAGCTTCGTCAAAACAATTTTTATTCATAAAAATCTTTTATTTATCAAGAATGGTTAGATCTACATACATATATAGTAATTTTTTGTGTGTGTTTACTTCATATACACACTTCAAAGAATTATTATTTGAAATAAGACAGGTTTGCAAAAAAAAAGCAAGTAGTTTTTTCTTTGACAAACAAAACAATATTGTAAATTAAAGTAGTGTTCGAAACAGGGAGAAAATTACATTGAAAAATGTACTGAGCATGTTCGAACAGTTTTAAGTAGCTAGTTGAATTTTTACCTGAACGGATCAAAATAGATAAGAAAGTACCACAGGGCCATCAAACATATAAAAGTGCCTCAAATGGCCTAATTGAACCACATTTTGCATTACTGATGTATATACCAAGGCAAATTCATAACAGGTGGCGAGTCAAGTCGCTTTTGTTGTCAAAAAGTGTAAATGGAAAATATTTCAACAAAGCATTTGACATCCAAACCAGATCAAAAATATAAGCGTCGGAAATAAGCTAAAAATAATCAGCTGATCTGACGAGGCCACCTGTTATGAATTCGCCTTGTTTATATATATAAGGTGAATTATTTTTATCAGATGGTGTTGATTCTAAAATAACTACAACATTACAATAACATTTGACATCTCAACCCCTATGTCAACGTATACAAATTTTGACATACGAGCATCTAATTTGCGGAAAAGAGTAGAACAGCTGTGCTTATAATATAACCTGTATAAATCCACCTTGTATATACATACATATATGGCGCTTCACAGCGAGAGTCCTTTAGTTCTATTCCCCGATGACGGTACAATATTATTCTGACTTGTCTTGGAGTTTACAAATATGTATGGAAAATTAAGCATTAGGTGAATTCTAACTTTTTTTGGAGCAGTCGCTACTTGCCCTATCATCCGCTTTCGGCTTGACGTTGATTAATGGACACCCTGTATATATATATATATATATATATATATATATATATATATATATATATATATATATATATATATATATATATATATATATATATATATATATATATACATATATATATATATATATATATATATATATATATATATATATATATATATATATATATATATATATATATATATATATATATATATATATATATGTATATATATATATATATATATATATATATATATATATATATATATATATATATATATATATATATATATATATATATATATATATATATATATATATATATATATATATATATATATATATATATATATATATATATATATATATATATATATATATATATATATATATACATATATATATATATATATATATATATATATATATATATATATATATATATATATATATATATAACAATGGACCAATTGAGAGGCGAGTTCGGTGAACAGTTTATTTCACGCTTGGGACCAGTCAATTGGCCGCCCAGATCGTGCGATTTAACGCCTCTAGACTATTTTTTGTGGGGCTATGTTAAGGCTAATGTCTATAGCGACAAGCCCGCTTCGATTGACGCACTGGAAGCCAACATTGCCAACATTATTCGTGAGATACCGGCCGAAATGTTGGAAAGAGTATGCCAAAATTGGACTAAGCGGATGGACCATTTGAGGCGCAGCCGCGGCCAACATTTGCATGAAATAATCTTCAAACATTAAATTATATCGACCCAACTATCGATCCAAATAAATATTTCATGCATTTTTCTGAATTTTATGTGTTTTTTTTTTTTTACTTTCCGATAGTTCTTATAAAATCACCCGTTATATGTATGTACGAAATCAGTCAGAAATCTATCAGACTTGTCGGTACACACAAGCAAATAAAATCAATCCGATATTTCCATACGAAATCGATCAGACAAATCGTATATATATTTGATATCTGGCAGAAATCTGTGCGAAGTCTAATAATAAAGTCAGACATTTGCCAGAATTGTCTGATTACGACAATGTCGGCTTATTTTTCAGGCTGGGAAATGTGTAATTGTTGTTGCTTTCTTTGCAAAACTATTTGGAACACAACACATACATGCATACATAAATGTTTTTTTTTGTTTTTGTTGTTTTTTGTTTCTCTTATTCCCCGCTAGCATTTGGATGATTATTTTTTGCAAAAATCTGCTAAACGATTCTTCTCAGATCACCTTTGATGATTAAAAACTGATTTATCACTTGCGCGATTGAAAAAGGACTCACATATGATTCATCCATATGATCAAATAATGATTTCTTTAAAATACAGGAATGAAATGTAAAGAAACCGCAAAAATATCATGATGATATTTTAGCATCATTTTGAAATCACATTTTGCTCAGCTGAATGATATAGAATTTCTTGTTAGGCTATTATTTTTATTTATAACGTTAAATTTTTTTACTTTGAAAGAAGCAACTGCTTCAACATTAAAGTATTTGAAATTTTTACTTAGTCGTCTCTTTAAAGTCGGGGGGAGAACATTATCCTGTCTGTTCTGTAAATCGAGTCGATTTGAAAACGCTCGGTTTAGAGAAATTAAATCCACTAATAGCGAACTTTTTTTCAGATTTTTTTGCAGTTTCATATATTTTAGAGCTTAAAATATCATATCTGAAATTAATTTACTATATACGATTCAAAATACATCAAATGGGGGGTGCATTATTTATTTTTGTTACACGAGAAATTTACTCGGATTTTGGCTTACAGAACAGGCTTGTATTAGTTTTTTATAAAACCTCAAAAATTAATCATAAAATCGTATCATAAATGATTCTTTTAGATGATTCACCTCACCTGTAGGGTACCGTTTTCTCACAACGAGATAATAGCCGACTTCCTAAACGCCATAATGCATTGCAGTGATGCGACTTTACATTGTTTACAACAACAAAGCACATAGGACTTTGCATCACTGCATTTTGGCGTTTAGAAAGTCGGCCAATCATTTATGATTGAAAAATGAGCTCATATGCTGACTTGCAAAAGGTTCTATTATAATACAAAAGCTAAATAATTTGCGATTGAAAAATGAGACGAAAACGACTCCCCTATGATTATAAATAGAATGTAGCTGATGATGATATTATTCGTATCGTCTTTTATGCTGTATTCTCAAGCTTTCGATCTCTTCTCTCTATATTTTCTCTGACTAAAATTCTCACATTGTCAAAATCGACAATATATTTGTTGTTGATAACACTCTAAAACATTACTTCAAATTTATGATCATATATTGTCTAAATTTGTGTTGAAAATTTCTCCTTGTCTAAAATTACATCGATTTTGTAGTTATTTTATTAAAGAAAAAACCTTTCAAATTAAACATATTTAGTCCAAGTGGAAAAAATGTAACATAAAGTATAATACGGCTATGGCTGAATGGTTGATACGTCAGACTATCAGTCAGGAGGTCGCGGTTCCAACCTGCACGCAGCCAATAGCTTTTTCTTAGTAAAAACATTTTGTTCAAAAATAATGCGTGTGTAAATATATGTCGATAATAATCTGTAAAGTGTTGCCGACTATTATCGACCTAATTTTCAACAAAAGTGTTTTAGAGTGAATGTGTGTTGATAAAGCTGTTGAAGTTTTTTGTTTTGCTATATCACTTTTATGTTCTGTCGTTCTGGTCTCTCAATTTCTTTTTGTTATACAAATGTTTACTAAGTTACAATTTTCTTCGCTATTACCCTTGCATTGTAATTCGTAAAATACGTTGCATTGTAGTTCTTTATTTGTTGGCGCTTTGACTTTTGTGAAAATCTTGCTTAGTGTGGCGTTTAGTTTCTACACAGAAGAAAATATTATCAAACTGCAACTAACAATTCGAATTGTTAATATGTAATTTAAATTCTAAAATATATTTAGTTAATATAACAAATTGAGTTGTTGATACGACAAACACAGACAATTTTTTCAACAAACTGAACAAAATTTATTGTTATGTACTTATGGCGCAAAATTTAACTTGTAAAAAAAATTAACAATCATCATTGTTGATATAACAAATGAATGCACACCCGTAAATGAAATAAAGCAAATCAAGTTATGTGTGTATTAATTATTTGCCGGTTCGATTACGCTCAAATACAGTTAGTGTTTTTCGCAGACAAGCTAAAAGTCGATTCGAGGGTTGTGATTGTGTATATATAAAAATATCTGAGGCATTTCTAGAGAAAAGTCTACCAATCAATTAAGCCTGTTTTTCAAAGAAAAACTTCTTACCTTTTATACTTTCTTCTTTATATTTTTATGCAGAAAGTAAGTAGCTCTAAACTAAGTTAAAGAGAAAAAATTTTAGTTTTTCTTTGAAAACAAAAACAAGCTTAAGAGCTTGGTCGCGAACGGGACAGTAAGTGGAATTTTCTCTGGAAATGCCCATATATGCTTAATTTGTTATAATTTATCGAAGAAACTTGTTGATCTAGTCTATAAAAAAAACTTTTGAGAATATTTTTAAGTTGCAACTAAATTGAGATCTTTACAGTATTTACCAAATCGCGATGTCAATTCTAAAGTGAATTGTGATGTAGAATACAAGAACTTACTGAACTGAATTAAAGAATACATAATTGTCAGATTCCCGTTTAGTCAAGTAAATGGAAACATCTACAATATTTAAACCATATTGCTTGTACCAAACTATCGTAGCTTTTTTGTGAAATCAAACCAGTGCTACCATATATAAAAATTTATTTTATGAAGTTTTTTGCTGAGTCGAAAAGATACAAATATTTGTACTCTTAAAAAAAGATTTTTAAATGATTAACATTTTTACTTCTTCATCTTTAATTAAATTTACTTTCAGAGGAGTACTGTGTAATTTTGTTCACAAAATTAATTTCATGAGCGATCGAACTTTCTTAAATTTACTCATTAAAAAATATCAAACTATTGAAGTTGCTCGAACGTACTTATGCATATATCATATAAATCAAGGAAAATGGATACTTAAACCTTTCTTTTAAAGTCTAGCAGTTTCTGAATTTGATAAACTCCTTCCTCAATTTAAATACTTCATGCTTATTAGTTTCATGCAGGGACCGTAACTGTTATGATTTTTTTCGAAAAAGTCAAATAATAATGGTTATTTTTTTACCAATATGTTTTCGGTCAAAAAATAATGGTTATTTTTTTACTATTATTTTTTATGTCAAAAATAAAAGTTAAAATTTGACCAATATTTTTTTGGTCAAAAATAAAAGTTAAAATTTGACCAATATTTTTTTGGTCAAAAATAAAAGTTAAAATGTGACTGATATTTTTTTAGTCAAAAATAAAAGTTAAAATTTGACCGATATTTTTTTTGGTCAAAAATAAAAGTTAAAATTTACCCATATTTTTTCGGTCAAAAATAAAAGTTTAAATTTGACCGATATATTTTTGGTCAAAAATAAAAGTTAAAATTTCAAAAAAGAGAAAGTAATATTTGGAACTAATAATCTAACATGGTGAATATCCTACTAATCAACATCGATTTAACTTGTAAGTGAATATAAGCAGCATCACAATGGCTCTTATATACAATTTCGTTAAATAAATTGGTTCAATAGTTGATGCTCCTGCTCACTAATATCAAGCATAACAAGTGGTTAAAATAATCAAGGAATGTTGGGGTAGCGACTTCTAAATCCGTTTAAGTTTTAACTTTTATTTTTGACCAAAAAAATATTGGTCAAATTTTAACTTTTATTTTTGCCAAAAAAATTTCGGTCAAATTTTAACTTTTAGTTTTGACCAAAAAATATCGGTCAAATTTTAACTTTTATTTTTGACCGAAAAAGTATGAGTCAAAAAAAGTTATATTTTGACTTTTTTGCGAAAAAGTATTTTTAGATTTTTATTCCTTAGCTCACGACCATCACAATGCTATACTCAAATATCGTATAGACAGATTATTTCTGTCTGACTTTTTTAACTGAAATTTTGATAATAACTGTTATTTTCGGGCCCTGGTTTCATGTTTATATAATTCTCGCGTTTAAACTAGGGATGTAACGATACGCCGTTTTGCCGATCCGATACCGATACCGATATTTAAAAATAAATATCGCCGATACCGATTCCGATACCGATACGAATATTGTAATTGAGCTCAAGTTTAGATCAACAAAACTCAAGTGCAATTTTTTTATTATACAAAATTACATTGTAAGAGAGAATATTTAAAATTGATTTTAACTAGGGATGTAACGAATACCGATACCGATATATCGGCGATATTTCAGATTTTCCGATACATCGGTATCGGCGATATTTTACTGTCGATACGACGATACTTTTAAACATTTTTTCAGAGTTTTTTTCTGACAAATTATTTATTTTTTGTTAATTTTACCATGAACTAAACTCATTTCGTTATTTTTTAAATCTTATCAATATCAATTTTAAAAATTAATAATATTTTATACTATTATTTTGTAAAAAAATTATTAATTTTTTGTTAATTTTACCATGAATTCAAATTCAATTCGTTGTTTTTTAAATCTTATTCCAGCAAAAAAAGACACTCCAAAGAAGTCATGAAAATGTAGAATTCGCGATCCGGAAGTACTGCAAATTTGGATCATTTCTAATTAGTGTTACATATCCTTGCCATTGCAAGAAGTTCTGTTTTTCGATTACCAATCACTGAATTGGAAGCGATGCTCGGACAAATTTCTTTTTCGGTATTCTATAATGATTTTTCCTCAAGAAAAAAAGGATACAAAATTACCCATTTTCACAATTTTTTTAATGCGAGTATGGTGAGAATTTTTTAAAATTATAAAGGAATTTAAATTGTTTTCTTGCTTTCCTACTAATTACACTATGCGACAAATAAACAATTTTGGAAAAACACAAGAACTGGACAGTACAGGTGCGATTGTCCTACAATGGGGTAGTAAAACCCTTTACTCAGTTTGGCGACCAATTTTTTTATGCACCTTAAAATTTTCTAAAAATCAGTGGGTCCTCAAAAAACCGTGTCATCAGTATTTGGCCAACAGCTAACTATATATAACAATAATGTAGCTAAGGGTCTGTTTAACAGATTTTTTTAACATTTCATGCCAAAAAAAATTTTTCGTTAACTTTTTGTTGACAAAATTAAGGAAAAAAATATTTTTTCACTTTTTTCAGAATAATTTACAGGGACTTGTAATTTTTAACTAACAATATTTGGCAAACTTATAGTTACGGTAAAGCTGAACAACTTTTGTGAACATATCAATACAATCTGCACGTATCTAGGCACTCTAATAGCTCACACAGACCACTTTTTACCTTAAAAATTTTAGTTTTTCACTATTTTTTTATGGAAAAAAATTTTTTTTTGAAAATAGTATATTCAAGTGCAGTGTTGTGTTTCACTAAGATTTTGTGCCCAGAAAAATAATATGTTCCTGTCCCTTTTTTGAAAAAAAAATTATTTTATTCACTTTTTTCAGTATAACTTGTAGGGACTCCAAATTTTTCATTACCATTATTTGGCAAAACAACAACAAACAATAAAAAATAGTTAATACTAAAATCAGCAACATAAGAAGTGGAACAATAACAAAGAAAGCAAAAACATGCAATAAAAATATAGCCTAACTCGTAAAAAACGGAAACATTTAAGGTAGAAATTAGTTTTTCTGGGCTGTTTAGGGTGCCCAGATACATTCAGATTGTATTGACATGTTCACAAAAGTTGTTCAGCTTTACCGTAGCTACAACTTTGCCAAATATTGTTAATAAAAAATTACGAGTCCCTGTAAGTTATTCTGGAAAAAGTGAAAAAAAATTTTTTTTTTCCTTAAATTTTTCAAAAAAGGTGCACGAAAAAAAATTTTTTGGTATAAAATGGTAATAAAATCTGTTCAGCGGTATCACCGAGTTTGAATTTTCTGTTGGCCAAAAGTTGATGACACCTTTTTTTGAGGGCCCGCTGATTTTCCAAAACTTTAGAGGTCCATAAAACGAAATTGGTCACCGAATTCGCCAAGCTAAGTATAGGGTTTTACTACCCCGTGGTAGTACAATCGAATCTATACTGTCAAGTCCGTGTGTTTTTTGGACTGTTGCACTGTGTTATCTGCATATTTTTAATATAGATTTTTTGGAAGCAAAGAAAATGTAGCTCCTTAAAAAATACTCCCAATTTTTTATACTGGGTTAATATCAATTTTAAATATTAATAATCTCTTACACTGTAATTTTGTATAATAAAAAAATTGCACTTGAGTTTTGTTAATCTAAACTTTAATCTAAACTTTAAATATTCGTATCGGTATCGGAATCGGTATCGGCGATATTTATTTTTAAGTATCGGTATCGGTATCGGATCGGCAAAACGGCGTATCGTTACATCCCTAATTTTAACCCAGTATAAAAAATTGGAAGTAATTTTTAAGGAGCTACATTTTCTTTGCTTCAAAAAATCTATATTAAAAATATGCAGATAATTAGTAGAAAAGCAAGAAAAAATTTTTAATTCCTTTGTAATTTTGAAAAATACTCGCCATGCTTTTTAAAAAACCGATATTTTAAAGAACATTTATCAACTAATATACTTCTAAATAACTTAATAGCTTAATTATTAAAAGTCTTCTAAAAGTTTATATTTGTTCACTTAAATTTCCATGAAAATAAAGTTTTGAGTTTAAATTCGCATAAAAAAAATTGTGAAAATAGGTAGTTTTGTATCCCTTTTCCTTGAGGAAAAACCATTATAGAACACCGAAAAAGAAACTTGTCTTAACTGAAAGAAGATTTTTCAGATTTACGAAAAAAAAATTTTTGTCATTTGATTTCATAACGATATTTTGCGTTTGCTCTTTCGCAAGACCATTTGCACCAAACACGGAATACCGCCATTATTTTTATGACAATTTATTTCAGATGCAGTCAAATAGTACTAAGATATGTATCAAATCGAATTATCTTGTTTCTTTTTGATTATGTTTTTATTTTCTTATCATATGCTGAAAACAAAAACGTCCAAGATAACTATGGAACTTTAATAAAATAGCAAATATTATATATTTTTACTTTGCAATACCGCCTATCACGCAAGAGCTATTTTATTTTTTCAATTGCAATACTTTCTATCATAAAAAGCTGCAAAATACAAAATCAGCACCAACTATTTAGAGAAGCGCAAACCAGATGGACAAATGAAATCACTTGTGAGGTTTCTAGATCTATCTGGCCCCAGTATAACTTCGCAAATTTTTTTTGAACTATTATATTATATTTTATAATTTTTTTTCCTAACCTAACCACTTTTTATTCAGTATTAATTTATTTAACAACACTTACCTGCCCATGTAATTGCAGAACTGTTAATGAAAATATAGGAATTATATTTGAATTTGAACCTAATTAATATTAATAACTTCTTACATGATGAAAAAAAAACAAATAAATTATGAATTAATCTTTTTATTAAAAAATATCATTCAATACATTTATTTTTATTAAAAGTAAATAATGGAATAAAGGGTACAAAAACTACAATTTATACCTTTAATCATCTTCTTCCTCTTCATCGTCGTCTTCCGGCTGCTGGTAAGTTTCAAACTGGTCTTCATTATCGTCTTCAACGACATTTGTCTCAAGTTCTTACATGATTTCGGGGTCAAAGGTTCCATCTTCGTTAATGTCGTTCTGATATGGTAGAGCATTGAGACAAGCTTGCCCATTACATTGGCCACAAGCTAAAAAGCACTGCAAGCCCGCTTTCCTGCATCCGCATCGCGAACCACAACCACTCTTGCAGTTGCAGAAAATTGTATTTAGCAAATCTTCTGGAGCAGGTGGTAAAATTGTCATGATAGGCTCCAGAAAATCGTTTCGCATTGCCCAACCCCATACGTGGGGTTCCAAATCATGCCCTAACCAAGTTTGAACTTGATAATATACACGTTTGAAATGTTGATGAGCAGCTGCACTTGTTGGTGGAATATTTGAAAGCTGCTCAGGTTTATTAAGTTTTGTAGACTTGACGTAATGCATATAACGAAGATGATCGAGACTTTTCCCGATTTCGGAGCATTATAGACTGCCAATAAGGTTTGAGTTCCACTCTCTAATAATCTCTGGGCCGAACAATTTTCTTCCTCAAATGCTGCAGCTAGTTCATCCAAATTTGTCAATTTCTCAAAAACTTTTAAAAATGATTTTTTTCCGTTTTTAAAAAGCGCAGAAGTTGTGTCACAGCCACTTCATGCGTGCAGAAATAAAATATGTGTTTTGGAATGAGGATAATTATCAAAACATTTAGTCGTGTATATCTCCGTTTTTACATTTCCTTTCCCATTTTTTTAAAGAAAATTTCTTGTTCGTAAGACAGTGTACGCCCAATTAAAATGACAAGTAAATCAAAAACATGTAAGCGAAAAACTTTATGGTTTATGGTTTATTTATTTAAATAAATAGAAAATAAATAAAAAAAATATCTAATAGAAGTTATACGAAATTTATTTTAAAATTTTTGTTTTTAGTTTGTAACTGTCGATGCTAAGTTTTTTCTAGTGCTGTCAATTTCTATCAAACTTCAAAGTATAAATTAACCTTAATAATATGCCTTTCACAAAATATATTATGCAATAAATTTAGTTTGTTAGAATTTCTAATGATTTATTCAAATAAAAGTATATTAATCAATGAAGAAGGCACACTACATCTCTTATTTGTACGAGTTGGAGAAATCATGTTCGTTTCGTAGCTTTTGTGTTTTATTAATTATTGTTTTTATGCGTGTTTCTATACATGTTTTTTAATTCATTCATTTTCATCAAAAAAGTTATTTATGTTTTTTTATGTTTATTGTTAGTACATTTTTGTATTAAAATAAAATTATGTGATGCTCAAAATATTTTATGAATGAAAATGAAATTTCAATAAATCTGCAGAAAACCTGATTTAGCTCCACGCGATCCATATAAATAAATGAAAAATTGAAATTTAAAATAAATCATAACGTGATTTTTTAAGATTGCTTTCAAATTTTATACAATAACAATCAACACTTCGGGTACAGGTGTTATGTATGGTTCATGATCTTATTGGTAGATATGTATATATTTTTTATTAAATCGTTTATGTACTGAATAATAATATTTTATGATTGTTTTTGTTTTTTTTCACACAAAAGTTCGTTTCGGTAAAATAAATATCCAATTTTACTTTTCTTTAAGACATGCACTTAAGTAGATGGTGAAGTGATTTATTTTTATTTTTTCACTTGTATTTTTATTATTATTATTTTTGCTTCTTCTCGTCTGTTTTTACAGACAAGGTGTGGTCTTTTAAAGTGGTAAATGATGATTAAGCTAAAGATATAGAGGAAGAAATCGACGTGAGATTTGATAATTTGTGGGAAAGAGTGCTTTTTTTATTTCCAGTTGTTGTAAATTAATGAAATGTAAACACTTCAATTTTGATTAAATTATTAGCTGTTTTTATTGGTGGTGTAAATTTCAAAGAAATTTTCACTTATCTGTTGGCATTTCATTCATAAATGTCTTATTATAGATTAAAAGCATATTTCAGTTGAATCAGTAAGATATTTCAGCAAATGCTTAAAGTGAGTAAGGTAAAAAAAAGAGGACAATATTTTTATAAATAAACATACATTTGGCAATCTAAATAAGTGATGCCGTGTCATTTGATATAACAACAATACTGTGCTTCCAACAATGCAAAATTTTCGATGTAAGACTGGATTTACACAATGAAATATTTTATGAAATTAGTTGCATTAAATTTTGTTTTGTTGGCAAGAGGTGTAGATAATCAAAAACGGTAGGAAAAAGTCATGACTTCAATTTCTTGAAATTTGTATTGAATAATTGTCGAAAAATTAGAAATTTCAGCGTATAAAGAGAATTCAAAAAATTTTTGGGAAGTATGGATACGCTTTTTGGCTGATGCGACACCGGTACTCAGAAAAAGTATCGACGATACTGATACGCTTAGTGAATCTAAATTATTATACGAGGTAGATAACCTTGTGCTGTTACTCGTTGTTATATAAAACTCCTCTCAGTTGTTATTAAGCAGAAAAATAAGCCTTGAAAACAATTAAGCAACTTCAAAAACTTAAGTGTAAAAAGTAGGACAACTCCGGACAATTGCTAAAATAGAAGGAGGACCACCCCGGACGACCTAAAAAAGAGGACAGTGTATGGGGAAAAGAGGACGGATGGCAGTCCAAGTTATATGTATGTTATTTACCTTTTCTGATACTTTTGGATGTTATTGGAAGCACAAAGAATTCCCGCTTCTGGCTGTACTATGTATAACATTAAAATATTACTGCCTGTATTAATGTAACCCAATTTGAAGGAGATTTTTATTGCGATGAAGTTCATAAACGATATGTAAGCGCATAAATCGAACTTTTATCAAAGTAGAGGTAGTAGAAATATGATTTTTATAAGCATTCCCAGCTAGCATTTGGGTGATTATTTTTTGCAAAAATCTCCTAAATGATTCTTCCCAGATCACTTTTGATGATTAAAAACTGATTTATCACTTGGGCGATTGAAAAAGGATTCACATATGATTCATCCATATGACCATATAAGGATTTCTTGAATATACAGGAACAAAATGTAAAGAAACCGCAAAAATATCATGATGATGTTTTTTTTATTATAACGGTAAAATTTTTTACTTTCAATGAAGCAATAGCTTCAACATTTAATTATTTTGAATTTTTGTTTAGTCGTCTCGTTAAAGTCGCGGGAAGAACATTATTAGTTTTTTATAAAACTTTTCAAAAAACTAATCAGAAAATCGTATCATCAATGATTCTTTGCGATGATTCATCTCATTGTCTCACAACGAGGGAATCATTTATGATTAAAAAATGAACTCATATGCTGATTCCCAAAAGATTAGATTATGATACAAAAACTAATAATTTATGGTTGAAAAATGAGACGAAAAAGACTCCAATGATTATAAATACTACCAGAAAATTGCTCAGAAATTAATCAGCAAAACGTATCATAAATGATTCTTTGCGATGATTCATCTGTAGGGTACCATTTCTCACAACGAGGGAATCATTTATGATCGAAAAATGAGCTCATATGTAGTTATTCTGCCCGGTAATGCTGATTCTCAAAACGATTCGACTATGATACAAAATGCTAGTTGGGATGGAATGAAAATTCTTCAAAAATATCAAAAGATGACAAATCGTCATTACAAAGTCTGCGTTTACATGTACGATTTTTGTTGTTGCATTTTTGTCGTTTCTTCTTTAAAATTTCGTTTGGCGTTTACATTGTGCAACTTTTGTAACTGTAATTCTTACAATTTATACATGTATGTGTGCACGCAGTTTATACAGATTTATATTCCGAATGAGAGAACAAAACGAATCTCAAGAGTACAAGCATATGTGTACCCCTTTGAATTCATCTCACCCCACTTCCCTACATAGTAGAGATGGGCGCGTGTCGACATTTTCCAACACGACACGAACACGAATCCCGGATGTCCATCACGTACGAAACACGCACGCCCAATATTTCAAAACACGACACAACACGCACGAGATGAAATCCACAAAAAAACATTTTTTTATATTCAAAGGCATATTTTTCTTCTATTTTAACGTTTCATGTTCCATTTGTATTTTATTTACATATTTTTGTGAGAAACAGTAACTTATCAAAATTTTCGCGGCAAGCGCAAAATTATTGAATTATTGAAAATCGTTTCGTATTTTTTCGTGTCAAGTTTGCTCAACACGACATGACCCGAACACGAACGAAATTAGATTTTCTGTCTCGAACACTTCGTGTTGAGCAATGCGTGCTCGTGTCACGTAAAAAAACACACGACACGCACTCATCTCTACTATATAGTAAGAATTGCAGCGCCAAAAATCGCACAATGTAAACGCAGTCTAACTTTATACATTTTATCGGAATTAAAAAGTTTAGGTATATACTGGAAAAACAAAATATTTTCAAAAGGCATTTCTTTATAAATCTTACACTTGAATTAACAGGAAAAAATTTAGTTTAATTTTATTTTCTCTACTATGAAAACGAAATTGCTCAGCTGTAAAATACAGAACTTTTAGTTATGGGGAAATCTCCTAGCTAGCATACATAACACTGACGCTGAAAGATATGTTGAGCAGTTGTAAAATATAATAATACTTAGCTGTTGTATTGCATGCCTATAGAAAAATCCCCTAGAGACCCCCCTAAATATAAATTTATGCCCCCTAAATTTTCCCCTAAGAATTTTATCCCCCTAAATGAAATAAAAACTGTTAATCTAGGGGCAAAACCGCCAAACTGGCAACTCTGGTGAGAATCAAGTTATAATATGAATTGCTTCTCTCAGATGAAAAGAGCACACATACAAAAGCCAAGAAGTACTTATAAATCATCAAAATGACTTGAAGAAAATAAATCTTAAGAAACAGCATTTCATAGCAAGACATATTTTTTTACAAAAATTAATACTTTTTTAAGTATTGCCTCCAAGATACTTAGATGATTCTTCTCAAGAATTTAGCTTTCAGTAAGCCAGGATACCACCATTAGACACAAAACCGGTCAAAGAATTCCCCAAGATTGGAACAAAAATCTCCCCGAAATCTCAGAAGTTCCCCGGATGCCCAAAAGTTGGGACGAAAATCTCCCTTAAATCCCAGAACTTCCCCGGATTCTAAAAATCTTTTACAAAAATCTCCTTTAAATCCCAAAAGTTCCCAAGACTCTCATAACCTTTTACAAAAATCGATTAAGAATCCAGAAGTTTCCCGGATTTCCAAAAACTTTTACAAAAAATCTACCCTAAATCCCAGAAGTTCCACGGCTTCCCACTTTTACTAAAATGTCCTCAAAATCCCCAGACGTTGTCTCGGAGGACAACGGCAACACTGAAAGCCGTGAAAATACCAAAACGGACACGCAGTAAAGGTGTATACCAAATTTCAGATAAATCGGTCAACAAGAAGGGAGTAAATTTTCACAAAATCCATATACAAACATAATTAAACAAAAAAGGAAAAACGTCACTAAACACATATGTGTGACACGCAATTTAAATCATGTCTTGCAATCTAAAATGATTACTACTGTCTTTTCCTTGTTCACTGTTCTACAAACATTTAAATTATTACTTACAAGCCTATGATTTGTAAATTATTCTTGTTAACGTGTAAATTTCAAGTCAAATAAAAGCACGATTTGGAAAAACATAGTGTGATTTAAAAGGCGTTTCAAATGGTAATTTGCAGAGAGAAAAGAAAAACAGCCTGTGACAGACGGAACCCTAAAAAAGTAAATCAATTTATCTTGTAAGCGATGATTTATATTGCATGTCACAAATATGTATGTATGTGTTTGTGTCATTTTTCCTTTTTTGTTTTTATTATGTTTGTATGTATGTGAATTTTGTGAAAATTTACACCCTTCCTGTTGACCGACTTATCTGATATTTAATAGACACCTTTACTGAGTGTTGCCGTTGTTTTCCGGAGAATCCGGGGAACTTCTGGGATTTTGAAGAGGTTCTTGTAAAAGTTTTTGCGAATCCAGGGAAATTCTGGGATTATGGGGAGATTTTTGTAAAAGTTTTTGGGGACGCAGGGAGCTTCTGGGATTTAGGCGAGATTTTTGTCTTAGTTTTTGGGATTCCAGGGAACTTCTGAGATTTCAGGGAGATTTTTGTCCCAGGCTTGGGGAACTCTTAGACCGGTTTTGTGTATCATGGTGGGGTCCTTGCTTAGTGAAGGTGTCTCGGCTAAACAACTGGAGCGTCGGCTAAATTCTTGAGAGATATCACCTAAGTATCTTCCAGGCAATACTTAAAAATATATTAATTTTTGTAAAAAATATGTCTGCTATGAAATACGGTTTCATAAGATTATTTTTTAAATATATTTTCTTCCTATTATTCTTAAAACGACATTTGTTTTTGCTTCCATAGTGTTGCGAATTGCTGTGAATTAAAATTCAAATTGCTTGTTGCGTATGATTATTATGTATGCCAAATTTCAAGCCCGTAGCTTACTTTTTTCGCGGGATATAACACTTGTCTTCAGTGTGGCCATTTATGCAGCTAAAATAAGCATTTTTTATTTTTATTAAGCTGCAAATATTCCATTTAGCAGTTAGCATTATTTTAAGCATTTTTTAATTATTTATTTGTAATTTTCTAGCATTTTTCCCAAAAACATATAAAATTATATTAAAATTTCTTAGGTAAAATACTCAATTTAAATGGCAAAAACAAATTTTATATTGTTGTATAAGCCTCAACTCAAATATTGAGTCCTGGAGCTCATTTCTCAAAACTATAAGAAATGAGCCCCTGGTCTTTCTTTCTCGAAAATACAAGCTACAAGCACTAAAACTTTTACAAAATTTATCGTTGTTTTGTGTGCATTTTACTTAAATAACGGAGGAGGTTATCAATTCGTTTGTATTTTATATACATTTTTTCACTTATAAATGTTCCATCTACAGACCGATGTTGAAAAATTGTATTTTATATCAACGGGTATATTTTCCGATTCTGTAGAGGGCCTAACGGGGTAGGAAAATGCATTAGTTCAATTTCATGTAATTTTGACATAAACTTTTAAAATATTTTTAATCATTTCGTACATGAGCAAAATGAAAACAAATAAATACTTTTGCAATGACAAAAAATGAAACAAAACAATTGGCTTTTCACTCACCTGCATGCTCTAATCAGCATTGTCAACTTTTAGATTTCAAAAAGCACTGAAACAAGTAAAAAATCGCGTAATTCTTGAAAAAAAGCACTGAATTTTATTTTAATTTATTTTAAAAAAGTTTTTATATACCTGTATGTTCTGTAAATCGAGCCGATTTAAAACGAATCGTTTTAGAATAATTAAATCCACTAAAAGCAAAAATTTTTCAGACTTTTTTGTAGTTTTCTAGTTTTTAGAGCTTAATGCATATATCATATCCGATATTAATTCATTATATATGATCATCATAGTTATTGGTACAGGTTTTTCATAGAAATGAGCGGGTTATCATAAAGACAAACTGTAGCTTTTGAATCTGCTTTCAGTCCTACTTAAAGACTTTGTACAATAGAGACCTATCAGCTATGGTGAACTCTGTAATATATATATATAATTACATATGTAAACACCCGAATTCAATGTAAAGATCTTATGTACCAGATTAGTGTTGTGAAAGTATTGAGTATTCGAGTACCGGGTACTCAATACCGAACATAATTTTCGGTACTCGATACCCAAAAGTACCTACTCAATACTTTCATAGTTGTATATTTTAGGGTAAAAACGAAACTTTTGTATTGAAATATATTAAGTAATACAACTCTGTTAAAACACGTTTTTAAATAATTCTAACCCTTGTCATTTAGAGAGATATTAACTAAATAATTAAAATAATTGAATATTAAAATAATTTTAAAGACGCTAGTTGTTCAAACATGTTTCAATAAATGAGAATTTGCACCCATTAAACATTTTTATTTTGAAATAAAACAGCCGTTAAAAGTATCGAGTACCCAGTTAAAATTGTATCGAGTGGTATTGAGTAGTCAAAAGTAGCCGCTTTTTACAACACTATACCAGATTACAAAACCAACGCAATTTTGTGTTGTATCAAATGGTGTGCTTGTCTACAAATGGGGTGTACGCCCGCAATTTTTCATAGTACCAAATCTTTCATGTCCTTTCAAATAAAATATTTTGAAAATCTGTCAAGAAATGTAGTAGTTATGTGATAATTACTATATCGGGCTACCACTTTGTTCGCCCGATTTTCACTTCTATGGGATCAAACTGCAAGCAATTCATTTGAAACAAAAAAAAAAGAATTTTGAAAATTGGTTCATAAATGGTGGGTTATGCGATAATCAATATTTCCGGGGGAGGGAAGAAGGCCCTGCAAATTTTCGAAAAAAGAATTTTGAAAATCGGTTCACATATAACAGACTTGTGCTTGGCGGAACAAATTTCCCCACCAATTTTTGGAAAAAATTATGCAACAAAACTGCAGACAAACAGTAAGACATCAAGCAAACCCTTTCAAACAAAAAAGAACTTTGAAAATCTGTTCACAAATGACAGAGTTATGCCAATACAAACATAAAAAAATACGAATTCGTAACCTCCTTCTTCTTTGATGTCGATTAAAAAATAAAGAAAATTACGGGCCTGTCCCACGATGTCGACAAGTCGATGTCGTTCTCTTATTTATATTGAAAACAATAATAAAAAATTGAATTTGTTTTTGTTTTCAATATAAATAAGAGAATCACATCGACTTGTCGGCATCGTGGGACAGGCCCTACAAATACCTTTTTCATGATACTTTGGCATTTTAGAGGACTTTCTAGCGCGAAACTATGTCATTTATAATGGGTGTTTTTTATTGAGGTATAGAACTTTAAGTTGGCATCACTTTTTTAACTGGCGGCCATTTTGTCAGCTGTCAAGTGATTAATATTTAGTTTGGTTTGCCATTTCATCATGAACAGGTTGACAAAAGAACAACGCTTGCAAATCGTGCAAATTTATTTCGAAAATAATGGTTCAGTTCGCGAAGTTTACCGCAAGCTCCGTCCATTTTATGGTCGACATAATCGTCCATCAGAGCAATTAATTCGGTTAACCATGTATCGTTTTCGCACTACGTTTACTCGAATCCACATGAGACCCTTGAGACGCCATTACATCCACAAAAACTGACTGTTTGGTGTGCTCTATGGGCTGGTGGAGTCGTTGGGCCATACTTCTTCCGAAATAATGCTGGAGAGTCAGTTACCGTTAATGGAGACCGGTATAGAGCCATGATAACCGACTATTTTGTTCCCGAATTGGATGGCATGAATGTGGATGAGTTGTGGTTCCAACAAAACGGCGCTACATGCCACACAGCGCACGTCACAATCGATTTATTGAAGGAAACATTCGATGAGCGCATAATTTCGCGGAATGGACCTGTCAATTGGCCACCAAGGTCGTGTGATTTGACACCATTGGATTATTTTCTTTGGGGATATGTGAAGTCGCTCGTCTACGCCAACAAACCAGAAACGTTAGGGGACTTGGAAGCCAACATTCGTGGCGTTATTGCCAACATACGGCCCCATATGCTCGAAAAAGTGGTTGAAAATTGGACCTGTAGAATTGGCTTTATTCGAGCCAGCCGTGGCGGCCACATGCCCGAAATCATATTTAAACATTAATGGCATAAAATTATCCTTCTAATAAAGCCAAATTGATGGACATTAAAACGATTTTCTTGTGTTTTATTTCAATTCGGAGTTCTATACCTCTAAAAAAAACACCCATTATTAGGAGGAGACTGAAACCTTTCGCTCTAAAGTTATGCAATCTTGAATATGACGAACATTTCTCAAAAAATGGATGAGATGCCCAAGTTTAGAAGGCTATAAAAAGAAACCATAAAAAGTATCGGGCTAGTTCTTACGCCAAGTGATGCGCACGTAAGAGTAGAATTTACATACATTTGTTTATGTATGTCAAATTTCGTGAAAACGGAAAGTTTTTGAAATCTAAAGTGCCAAGCAAACGAAATACGTAAAAAATTAGTTTTAATGGTGTTCGACAAAAAACAAAAGATGAAGCACCACTGGTTGTTCGAATCAATTTTTTCATTCTTCTGCAAGACTGCAAAAAACCTGTTTAAGAAATAGTTGCATTAGCAAAGAATTTTACACTTAAAAACATTTTTTAGATGAAGAAATTAATATTTTAATTTTGGGTTTAGTGCCACCGTCAAAAAACAAAAGCACGGAAAATTAGCACCGAGCACTGACTCCAAAATTTCTCGTGTCGAAAAGTTTAAAAAGCACTAAAAACGGTGCGAAAAGCACTTAGTTGACAACGCTAGCTCTAAATCCCATTTCAATCGTACAATTTCTAATATTCAGTTATTATTACTGACCTTTTTTCGTTTTTATTGTGAATTTGTTTTTTAATGGGCTTTCAAGGTCATTCAATTTAAAATAAAATAAAAGATTATTTATTTCTCATTTTCATCCGACGTTTCGTTGGAAAATCCCAACTTCATCAGGGATGTTGTTTTTTATTTAATATATAATCTCAATTTTCATGTTTTTAAAATGTTTTTCTGTAAAAACAAAGCGAAAACAAACAAAATCTAAATTACATGAAAATTTTTTTTTATTTCGTTGAATAGTTCATTGTATTTAGCATAAATACACTAACACATTCTCTATTATGATGAGCAAATCAATCGGGAAACCTTTGCAAATGAATTTTTTAAAACTTTTCAATTTTATTCTTGTTCTTTTCTTTTCTAGCTGCGTACATTTATGTTAATGTACATTTAGTGTACACAAGCACAAACAATACAAAAGTAAATGGGACTATCATTCTCGTTGTTTTTGTTTTACACATTGAAAAACACAAAACAAAACGAAACCAAACGTTTCGTTTAGTTTATTTTCCTACTCTGCATTTCAATCGTTGTCAGTTTTGTATTGTCTAACTGTCACATTTAATTGCAACTTTGAAAGAGAATTAAAAACATATCATTGAAAATCTCAAGCTATAAACACTTACCCCCATATTCATAAATAAATAAAATGCACTTGAAATCTATTTTAAGAAAATTTTGTATGAAAAATTTGACATAAAATACATTTCAAACTCATTTTAAATTCTATGAATATGGGTGTTAGACGTCAGCAGGCTACCGAGTACAATATGTCAAAATTAAAGTACATACATACGTTTATATGAAAACGATTATCTTGACGACTTCACAGCTACATGACTACACGACCACCGCTGTAGCTGTCGCCAACTTAGCCTAATTTCTATTTTGATTGGCGCAAGGCATATTCATTACAGGTACCACCATAGCTAAAACAAATACAACACCAAAAAACACATGTATTTTGTTGGTAGAAATACCACAGATATATGTCAAATCCATTAACTGTGAGTCGCACACATTCATAAGCTCTCTCAAATTTACTCACAAATGCCCGTTGTTGATAGAAAACTCCCAGACATGTGTCAAAAACTATTGTCTGTGTGACGCACACATTCTCAAATTTACTAAAACAGCTGTTCTAGTAGTAGTACCTGTTCAATCTACCTTGGATTGGCGACAATAAACAGATTAGTATTGCCAACATAATGAGAAATGTGAAATAAATAAGCGTTTAACAATTTTTTTTAAACTGGTCAAGAATATGCAAATTGTTGAAAATAAAAAAAAACATAAGGTAATACCCTTTCAAAAATAAAAATTATTGTTAAATTTTTTTCGGCGCTCTCTCTTGGCTCCGGAGTTACGGGGTTCAAAACGTTTATTTTTAATTGCTTATAACCCCTAGAATATAGAACACATATAAACGATATTGGTATCATTTCAAAGTGCTCAATGCCTTTCTATTGGTATATAAATTTTTAAAATCTTTTAACCCATTGCGAGTGAAATACAATTTTATAATTTTATTACCTGAGTTTCCATGTAAAAATATCATTATCTTAAAAATTGCCCGATGCGAAGATACTTAAACTTGTATACAGTTTTATATAGAAACTTCGTAGCTTTCATTTGGCTTATATTTGATAACCGTTATCGATGAAATACGTGAGTTGTGGAGCTTTGAAAATGAGATTTAAAAAATAACTTAACTCATAAATTCATTTTCAAAGAGCAAAAGCTCACATATTTCAAGCTTAAGTATCGTTGCATCGGGCACTTTTTAAGATAATGGTATTTTTACAGGAAAACTCAGATAATAAAATTTTAAAATTGCATTTCAATCGCAATGTGTAAAAGGTTTTTTAAAAATGTATATACCATTAAAAAGGCATTATAGAGCACTTTAAAATGATGCCAATATCGTTTATATGTGCTTTATATTCTATTAGTTATAACCAATTAAAACTAAAAATTTTGAACCACGTAACACCGGAGCCAAGAGAGAGAACCGAAAAAATTACACTAAAATTGCTAGGTCAAAAAAACCTAATACCCAGTGAAATTTTTTAGTTTTCAGCGATTTTGGTATTCTTGACTCAAGTCAATATTTTATTTTCTTTAACAGAAAAGAACATCACAAAATTCAAGGATATATTAAAAATGCAATACCAATAAAGAGCTATAAGCAAATAAATTTATTTGTTTTTAAATTGTTTCGAGATATAAGTGTATTTTGAAAAAGCGATTTTATTTTTATATTTGATAGTGGCACCACCGAAATGTAGACATCTACAGCAAACAACTGAAAAGTCAAACTTAAATGTCAGCTGTTTACGATGTAGCTGCCGCGTTCAAAATAATTAAGTAGTGGATTACACGACCACAATTGAAGCTAACAGCATTTTTAGTCATGTAAATTTAGTCTTTGTTGATTTAAAACTAAAAATTAGAATTTTAAAAGGCTCAATAGTTATGTATGTAACTATTACAGATAATCAAATATCATTTTGGTTCAGACGACCACTTTCTTTGGCCAAACTAATTTTTAGCCCCCGACCAAAAAAGAAGGGTATTATAAGTTTGTACAAGTTATCGTACAGCCCAAACGGCTGGACCGAGTTTGATTTAGTAAATTTTGTTTGAAATCTTCTAACCTATGTTTGAAGAACATTGGTCCAGCCGTTTTGAAGTTATCGTCTATTTTCTTCAGGGGTTTTTCCAAAGAAATTTAATTATATTGGCTTGAGTTCGATTTTAATTTACTTTTTCAATTATATTTAAACATGTACATCCTTTTTGCTAGGTGCCTTTAGAGTTTAACAATTAAGTTATGAGTTTTAGTCGAACTGTATGGGTTTATATCCAAAGAAATTTTCATTTAGTTTTTCAATTAAATTATATTTTTATTTAGGGCTAAATGTGAAGCATGTAGACAAAGAAACATTTAACTGCACGGAGGGTTGAACTGACATGTTTCAATAGCTCCCGCTAATCTCTTCAGAATTCTTGTAATTGGAAAATAAGATTTTTATTTGCAGTGATTAGCTACACAGGTAGACAAATAAAAAATAATAATATCATGAAAAAGGAAGTTAATACTCTTTAGATTACTTTAAAAGAAAAACACAGTTAAAAATTTTTTTGTAATATTCGAATCCCAACCTATAAAATCGTATTTTTTTTATTTTCCACAAGCTTTTAAAAAGTTGTCACCAGTTTTCAGCATAAAACTTCCAGACGTTATCAGATGGAAATATTGGGATTTTAATTCAGTTTTCGTTTCTTGCGATGTTTTAGCGATTTTCAAGAAAATTTATTTATTTTAATAGATATGCCGCTTAAATTTTTTAAGCATGTTTGAAAACACCGAAATAAAGTTAAATACAGAAAAAATCTATCAAGAGAACAATTCGGAGTAATTTCGCTTATATATAACAGCCATGTCCACATATCCTCTACCCCATATGAAAAGTTTATAAAAATTAGCGATGCCAAACGGGACTGGTTTTTATTAATCCCAGGTTCGCAATTTCAGAATTTCAAATCTCATTAAAGGGATTTTTCAGGATCCCTGGATTTTTCGGCATGGGAATTATCGGGATTCGGATTTTTTAAAAATAAAATATTCAACTTATAAAGCAAAATATTTACATTACGTACATATATTCATACTATAAGAAATTAACGAAGAAAAACTAATTTCAATGTATTTTAACACAAATTCTAATATTTTACTGATGAGTAAAATATAAATTGGGGAGATTGCACGTCGCAAAATTAAAATTATGCAATTAGAAAATATAGAAAACAAATTAGATATGACGTTTTCCGTCGAAATTCCATTTTCCCTTATTACTGTGTTATCCGTTGACCAAATGCTTTGAGCCCAGTGGCCCGGTTGGATATACCCTATGACCAGATATTCAGTAAATAAAAGTTTTGTTACCTATTTATAGCTTTTGCAGTTAGTCAAAGCACTCTAGCACAAGGAAGCTCGAGTCACAAATTCCCAAAAAAGAAGGTATTTCAGAGCTGCTTGGCTATCGGAAAAGGGAGCGTCATGTGTGCCTTCATGACTTTTATTTAAAATAATGATGGCGCATGTTACAACTGTCTCAATTTCCGCCAGAAATACCATGGGCTATTTGCCCATAGTAACAGATTTGTTAACATCACGCACTGAAAATTTTCTGAAATAAGCAAGAGGACCAACATCCTCATACTTAGCCCTGAGCGCCCTAAGCGGAAAGGAGGAGATAGATAAAACCTTGAATACATTAAACGCTTTCATAAAAACAAATTCAAATTACGATGGAAATGGAAAATGACAATAAGCTACCATATTTGGATTCCGTGATAATTAGATAATGTAATACGCTAAAATTGGATTTGTATCAAAAACCAATGTGTTCGGTAAGACTAATTAACTTCTATTCAAAACATCCGAAGAAAATAATTTTAAACACAGCTACAAACTTTATGGACAGAGTTTTGAAAATTAGCGATCACTCATTTCAGTTAAAGAACCTCGGTAAAATCAAAAACATATTAAGTAAAATCGATTTTCCAAAGAAAACAATTAAAGACTTATTAAAGCGCGTGAATCGTAAAAGTATCGATGTAAACAAAGAAAATGGAAAACCATCTAAATTATACTACGAATAAAGCTACGAATTAAATCCCTAGGTTTTCTGAGCGACTAAAACACTCCGACATATATGACAAAGATAAAAACGAATTAGATTTTAAAACCAACAATACTAGTATGAAACTTTTTAGTAAAACCAAATCAAAGGTAAAAAAATAAGAAAAATCGAATTTGTTGTATCAAATCAACTGTGGTGGAGACGGGTCTAATATATGCAATAAAGTATATATTGGTCTACCAAAACAAAACTGAAGTTAGGGATGGCATCGCATAAATGTGACGTAAAGTCATCGGAGAAGCCCATTTAAAAAAAAAACAGCACTTGCGGCCCACTGTGCTGTAACCGGCCATAAACCAGATTTTGGGAAAGTAAAAATACTAAATAAAGAGGACAACTATAGAAAGAGATACACGCTAGAAATGTTACACATTATCGATGTTTCAGTCTACAAGAGATTAAATTATAAGAGTGATACAGAAAGATGTGCACAAATATACAGACACACAATAAATAAACACAGATCAAAATAAATAAATAAACAAATAAAGAAATAACCATTTAGTTACTGGACAACAATCAAAGTGACAATGCCAAAATTATACAACACATTTTAGTTTAACTTTATATTTTTGCAACGTAAAAGTGTAAATATCATTTTTTTTTTTAAATGTTTCTATTGTTAATTGTGTTACTTATTATGTTTTAGACCCCTGAACGACGTTGATCGAAATATCGGGATTGAGAAAAATAAAATTTTGTTAAAGTAAACACACATAAATGAAAATATTGTGTTTTTAATGACCTCAAGCTGAATCAAACAACTTTATAATTACCAAAATATAGGTCAACTATGTAAGATTACTATTATATTAAATCAGCTTCAAAAACATTTATTTTTTAAATTATTATATCATGATTTTTTCTGTTGACCAAAGGCCGCCAAAATCAAATCTCGCTCCACACTGGCCAAATGATGGGACCGGCGCTGCATTCATATGTATGTATGCAGTAGTTGATAGATTATGGAGAGAAGAGGTTTTAAAAAACATGTAATACTAAAAATATTAACATTAAAATGATTAATTATTGGCATAACTATCCCTTTTACTCCCTACTTTTATTACATATTGTAGCAAACGCTGCAAAGTTCTTAATCAAGTTCAAAAGTGTTTTAAAAGTTCTAAACAATTGTATTAACTAACTTATAATTCTTAGAAATTGTAAAATTTAAGGTAAAAATCGTTTAGTCGTTACAATCCCATTTTTGACACCGAAAATCCTCAAAATGACGATAAACCATAAAATCTGGCAACAATCCCTATCATCTGATCTTTAGTAGGACGATTCATATAATATTAGTTGAGATATTGTATGACTGACCCTGCAAGCCAGATACTGGTTAAGTATGTTTATTAAATTAAACGCATAATAATTTGTAGCTGTTTGGCTGAGAGCGCTAAACGGTTTTACTATAGTTATTTGCCTCTCGGGAGCCGGGTTCAAATCACGGCGCCTAAAACTTTTAGTTTTTTATTTTTTAGATGTTTCTTTTAATGCTAATATGTATACATATTTTTTATAAGATATTAAAATCAATAACAGAAAAAATAGATTATATCAAATAAATTAATAGTAAATAAATAAAACCAATAAAATAGTTATTTGGGATACAATTTTTTAGTACCAAATAGAAAAATTGCAAAAAATTTTTAGAAAATCTACATTTTTTGTGCTCAAATGATTCTAAATTTATATTTGCATAAATTAATACGAAATGAACTGTATTCATGTTTAAGAATACGAATTTTTTAATATACTTTTTGTACAACTAATACACGTAATCTCAACAAATAGGTACTGATCTGATGCGTAAATAACACATTAGATACCGTTAACGGTTTACTTCTTCAAAGATATACATAAACCGAGATATAAATAATTTTTAATTAAATAATATGTATTTAGCTGTACTACGAAAAGAATTAAAAGATTCGATGACAATTGTTTACATATCGATAGTCATATCGTCCCTACTATGTCCAACTATCGAATGTACAAAATGCGCGATTTAGATTCGTAACCGTGGTCCTCCAATTTATACGACACGCTTCGCTGCAAAATGCTGAATTTCTCATAGAGGATTTAATTAAATCGACATTGTAGGGACGATATATTAACATCACGTAACTAATTTTGTACTATTTTTCAAGAAATGCAGAAAATGTTATAATCTAAATCGTTACAAAAACACTCCTGTTCCAAATTGATTTTAATACGCTTGTTTTGAAAAGGGTGATGAATTCCGACCAATTTTGGCAGTTAGTTTTCAGCCAAACTGAAACTACTGACTTTTCAAAAGTGCACGAGAAGATAAAATATAATCAATATAATAGAACTGTGAAAAGAAATTTAGTTAAAAAAAATTTTGCAAACTATTAAACACAAATTTGAAAATTACTGACAAATCGACTATAGCAAACACATACAGGTATGTGATGGAAATCGATTTTGAAAACGATTTTGAAAGCGTTTTTGAAATCGATTTCAATCACATACCTGATTCACATCTTTTATCGTTCTCAAATCGTTTTTGTGTCTAAATCTTCTTTCATCACATTCCAGATTATATACTAATTAATTTTCCGTTATTTGCAGTCTAACTAAGGGGTTGAGAAGCAAAGGGGTGCAAAAACAAGTAATTAGGCTTTGTAATACATACAGTTCTTTGAGATTATCTTACAGGTCTGAATTTTGACGCACGATATCTTAATGAACTTGACGCTCATAATAAACTGACATTATGTTGCTTGCCTGGCAATGCTAGAGGCGGAATGATTGGCTTTAGCGAAGCCTTAATATGCTTCAGTACACATAAAATAATAAACAAAATAGTTTTTCTATTTTCGAAAATCGCAACGGTTTCTTAAAACTTTTTGACAGAAAAAAGGAAAGCATTCAATTTATTTTTGGGCAATTCAAAGTAGTGCCATATTAGTCCTATTTTTGATATTTCATATTATTTTACGCATGCATAAAATTTTATTAAAAATTTTCAAACAAAAAAATTCATAAAACTTTACACATGAATGGCCCGTGTTTAAAAAATTGTATTTCATATTCTTTATTTTTCTTTCAAATTTTGATGTTTAAAATAAAATAAATTTAAATAAAATGTATAAAATAAATAAACAAAAGTTTTTGTGAAAAATAAAAGTGTAAAAGACATCACAATTTAATACGTGCGAACTTTAAAATGAACTTTTCGGGAAAAATGAAAAGAAATATTACCGTTCTGAGACATAATCTGTTCAAAGTATCAAGTACTATTTAAATACAAAATACGGTATAGAACAATATGCAAGCTAGCTTTGAATTGCCCAATTATTTCTCTGAAATTTTATTATTACTTTTAGAAAAAAATATTTCGTTATCCTAGAGAAAGTGAATTATATATAACAATTCTCAAAGTATTAAAAGTTTTACTATACAGTGGAATAAAATATTGACAATTTGCTTTTAATTATAAGTGCAAAATGCATAATATGCATGTTACATATTATGTAAACATTAAAATTGTATTTTTGTTGAATGATAGTGCTTATTATAAAAAATATTTTTTGGGGACAAAATTGGGGATTTTTGGTTTTGAAATGCTGATTTTTGGGGACAACATTCTTAAAATTGGGGACATGAGGCAAAACTTTTCTGGCAGCACTGGTGCCCACAAGGAATAACGACTAAACTTGTTTTTGGCAAGTGCTCAAAAGATAATTTTAAAATCGCTGTGTAAAATGAGGGAATTTAGATTAAACGAATGCTAGCAATTTTATACTATATTAATTTGTAATTTAATTTATAAAGAAACAACAGTTAAGTAAGAGAAATAAACAAAATTATAATGGTAAATACACTTTGTCCTAACTCGAATTAACTGTTATATCTTGTGACCACATATATATCTTTTATATTACTTTGTGAAGGGTATATAAGATCGGCATAGCTGAATATAGCCCTCTTACTTGTTTGAAATAGATTAAAGTAATACACAACCCGCCCAGGAAAAATTTTGCTTACTGGTAGGCAAAAAAATATGAGGATTTAAGTCGTAACCCTTACAAATGTATTTACATTTTCACAGCAACTAACTAGATATTATTTGGCTTACTCGAAGCTAAAAAATAAATAGCCAAATAAACAAATTAAAATATAAAAAAATGTTATACACATTATATTTTATTTATATTTTTAAAATTTTTTATTTTTTCACGCAGCTGGGATACGAGCCTGTGATCGTTTAGATTTGAAGACTTGTAAGTTTAAGCGACAAAAATTTGTTTTCATATACAAACACATGTTGACTTAAACAGTGGTTGTCTACATATTTTATTAATACACATCAACAAATTGTAACTATTTTCAGATAATGAGAAAAATACGTACTAATTATATTAAGAAGTAGGTAGTAGTTATAATTTAAAGCATAGTAATGAGATAAATAAGTACCACTAATTACTTTGTAACGCATTAATAAAGTACTACCCATTACAAAAACCACAAAAAATTTTGCTGGGCAAAAAAAACGACTGGGCGTTTACGCATAGGAACTAGCTAATACCTCATAGTAATTAATGTCAATTTGTTTTTATAAACAATTAATATTCTAGTGAATAAGTAAAATATTAATTTTAGGACATAGTGGGATTATAAATTTAAAAAACATAAATTTTAGCAATTTGTTTTTGTTCTCTATATAAATTTCAATTTGATGGCGTGTTTTACACAATTAGGGGCTACAGGTTTTCTAAAAAAAATTTAAATTATAATCTTCTAATGTTTGATCAGAGACAACAGAATAACGAAATTTACTTTTTACAGCAATTAAAAAACAAAAAATCGATTTTGATTAGTGCTGTTTCTAAAGATAGCGGAAGAGTAAAAATATTTTTCTTTATAGCTTTTTATGGTCCATAAAACCATAATACATATTCCGATTTCGATATTTTCAAAAATTGTTAGAAAGCAATAATTACAAGTTCTTGCAGTGGTAGCACCCAATGGCTATCACCTTAAATATTTTAAAAATTTATAAGCGCGGCTAAAAGTATTTAATTGTATTATTCATAATGACAAATAAGTTTGAAGAGGACTATCCCTACTTTTTTAAATATATAATATAATAATAGTAGGTATATTATAAAAAAAAATTTTGAAAAGGTGCATTTTAAGTTTAATTTTAATACCATTTAAAAATCTTGTTTTTCCATCCTTGAACATTTTTTCCCACCTCTGGACACAAAATCAAATCTAATATAAAAAAGATAATGGATTGCGCCAAAAAATTTTGGTTTATGTAACCGGAAATTACAAGTTATTCAACTAAGCCTCTCTGGTGTAGAGGGTGACGTTGAGATTTCCACGTTGATATTTTATACCCTTCACCACAAAGTGGTGAAAGCAAGGTAGATTGAACAGGTACCACTACAAGAACAGCTGTTTTTGTAAATTTGAGAATGTGTGCGCAGGGGTGTTAAGTATGACAATTTTTTACGATATGACATACTGTGTTGTCATATCGTAAGCTATTTACGATAATACAGCACTGAGAAAGCCATACACGGTTCATCGCTTTCTCAGTGTTGTCATATCGTAAAAAACTTACGATATGAAAACACAGTATGTCATATCGTTTCTTGTCATATCGTAAAAAATCGTCATACTTAACACCCCTGTGTGTGCGTCACACAGACAATAGATTTTGACACATGTGTGGGAGTTTTCTATCAGCAACGGGCATTTGTTAGTAAATTTGAGAGAGCTTATAAATGTGTGCGACTCACAGATAATGGATTTGACATATTTCTGGGTTATTTCTACTAACAAAACACATGTGTTTTTTGGTGTTGTATTTGTTTTAGTTATGGTGGTACCTGTAATGAATATGCCTTGGGTGAAGGGTATAAAATGCGTACGTCTCTCGTGTTCGGCTGAGAGGAAGAGTGTCTCTTCTTCTCAGCCTTGTTTGGCCTTTATAATTTATAATGTGTCGGGATATGTTGTGGGCCTTCTTCTACATAATTTACTTAATTGTAAAGGTTGTTTCCTTCATAAGCTATCGGATTTGTGGACTTAAAAATATTCCTACGACTTAAAGCAAATTTTATTCTAAAAATGCTGGTGTTTTATTTATTCAAATCGGTCAAACCGTTATCGAGTTCTTATGATATATATTAGCGCGACCGCCCTATTTCGGAATTAGCCGCACCCATAAAAAGTCTGTACGTGATAGAAAAACTGAAAACGTTGTTTAATGTACGGCATTATTCATATATTCCATTTATTTTTATTTAAAGGCCCGAAAATATTTTTTTTATCTTGCAGACCAGTGTTTTAAAATGTAAAAACCTTTTGAACTTCATGATATTTTTGTAATAGAGCAAATCTTATTGAAACTACCATGGGCAAATTAGCTAATCTTTAAGAAGTGTCGTTATTTAAATTCAACAACTTTTTTACGATTGTTAAAATAATTTGGATGATGTCAGTTTCACCTGGCAACTTGAGATTGTCCAATATACAACTTTATTAATAAATCATATTGAAAATGATCCCGTAGAGGAAAGAGAACATGTCACGCGACTGTTCCGGAACTTTACATGAAAGGGACCACCAACTTTTTCATGGCGTTGTCATTTGAGGGATTCAACTGACACAATTTAGATACTTAGTGATAGGTTCTACACCCAAACTTAAGGCACTTCTCCTGTTTAATTACTGTACTATTTAATATTCTAAATTTATGATATGTTCTCTTTTCACTGGTCACGACTCAGGAATATTTGTACCATTCCCATTTTCCGATAAGACAAGTACACTCAAGATAATTGGTACAACATTTCCCGCAGGGTGTTAAATAAAGATTTTCCTTATAAAATTCAATAAATTCATCATCAAGCTATTTATCCAATCGCCATTTCCAATTCAAATTAATTGAATATCAATCACATCAAATAAAAAATAATAGAAAATCACTGCTAACGAAAACCAACACAACAAACAATCGCCAGGATGCTCGAAGCTAAAAAACATTATCGAACCAATGAATTGAACAATTAAAATAAAAACTACAATACGATTTGAGCCTAAAGGCATGTCAGATGTACAGTAGTAGTTGGTGGATAGATTGGCTGGCTGGTTTGATTGTTAGTTTCTTTGTTTAATGATAATGTTGTGAATGACACTACTAGCAATTAATTTCAAAATCATGTTAAAAAAACACGAAAACTACAACCACGAAATAAACAACATCAAATATACCAAATTCGTCATAATATTCCATTCAATTCAAACAAATAAAATCATACACTTTTAGCTTTCATTTAAGTATTTATTTTTATTTTATTCATTTGATTTTTAGATTGATTTTTTATTTTAATTTGCAGATTTCGAATATTACAATGAGGTCTAGGAAAATGTTTCTAACAATTGTGCTGGGCTTGCTAATTCAGGTGAGTTTGAAAACATGAGGAAATTATTTGAAGTGAATTATTTGCCAAAAGCTTCATATCGAAAAATTACTAAAAACTGTAGAAGTATTGCCAAACATGACTACAATATAAAACAGGCGCAACAAAATAATTAAATAAATAAAAATTAGGAAAAAACAACATGGTTGAGTTGATCATGATTTCGTGTAATGATATTATTATCAGAGGTCCAATTCGTCGCATAGTTGGCTGAGCAAAAAAAAAAATGCCGGCGGCGGCTGAAATTCGGCTGCAGCCGATATTTTCATTGATATTCCTAGAGGGAAAATAACCTGTCACAAGACAGCTCACGTGACTGGTTCCCAAGAACTATCAAACCTGAGGTACTTGTCCTGTGGTGGTTTGTTTAACACTAGTTAAATTATTGTAATTTAAACAAATATTTTTGATTTGAGAAAAATCTGCTTGTACAGTGAAGTCATAAACCAAGTACGTTCAAGACAATTGGTGCAACATTTCCCGAAGGGATGTTACAAATAAATTGTATGTACAATTTGTCAAGAAAATTTTTTGACTTGTTAAGTATTGTAAAATATCACGAAAACAAATATTTATGCATTTAAATAGTTCACCACAAAACACAAGAAAGTTTTGTTTACTATGTGAAAACGTTTTCTTGATAAACTGTATGTAACACATACGTATGCACTTTTAGTTAAAAAATATTAAAATATAAATTTATTTATAAGTTGATTTTGTTATTTTGAATTTAGAGAAATAAACGCATTTGAAACCTTAGAATACACGAATAGTCTGAAACATTGTGCTCCTCAAAACTGATGCTGATTCAGACTTGGTGACATCGCTTAACTATATTTGGCAATAATGTAGCTACCCACTATAATTGTTCGATATATGTATGCTCCAGAATCTAAAAAATTTGATGATTGCTAAAGCGAACATTTTTCGATAATGTCGCGATAATAAACCGATAGCGCACAAAATTCGTATATGTACTCTGAATGTTCGCAATATCGAATTACTTTCGATCATTTCTTGACACTGTAATATAACACATGCTTGTATAATAACTTTCTCAGTAAAAAACCAGTATACTACTTTTTTTCTGAATTGTAAAACCTGTAACAGGTTTTTTTTAAATGCAAATAGTCGAACTATTCAAGAACCGGGTTTTGGAAAATTTCGAATAATCAATCGCCCTAGCATTTAAATATCTAAAAATTAAGTATATTTTTAATGCGAGTTGGATCAATATTTTCCAATCAAAATATCAGCTATGTATATCGTATATTGTAGAAAATCCGTTATATGTAGTTTAATATTACTGGGTTAAATTTCGAATTACCTTTTGTCAAATATGTTTTGAACAGCACTCTGAACCAGTGCTGCCACCAAAAAAACTAAAAATAGTACAGAATTTAAGCAAAAATAGTAAAAAAACCAAATGATATAGTACAAAAAAAATTTTTTCGATATAAGGAACTAGCTAATGCCCTCCATATTCAATTCAATGTTTATAAAAATTTAAAAAAAAATCTATTTAATTGTATACGCAAGTGCTCAAATATAGCGATTTCTCGCCAAACGGTGCGATTTTTCAACTTGTTTCGCGCTTACATTTTTGATTTGGCGACATGGCGATTTTTTTGGCGATAAATTTTTTGACGAAAATTGCCATAATTTTTTTTTACCAAAATTAAACTTCAAAATTTTTGTAATTCAGGAAAATTAGTTTGTTGAAGGAGTATATTCAAAACTCGTCTGCAAGAAATTAAAGCAATGTGATTTTGATGATTTTTCGTATATTAATTATATTCTTTAATGGCTTTTCAATTTGGATAAGAAAAATTTACAAGAAATAATGTTTGGCGATTTTATTCTACTTTTGGCGATTTTCTGCTAAATTTTCATACGATTATTTTGTACAAATTTATATTAAAAAGAAGTATTATATAAAAACAAATACATTATCAAATATATATTAAGAAAACCTACATAAAATTGATTTTGATTTATCAACCAAATATGACGAGAGGTGACAGAAAGATGTTTGGTCTTTTAAATTAGTACAAACAGATTTTTATAATTATCGAATATGAAATTTGGTCTGGACTGCCTTTTTCATAATAGCTTGCTTTAATAGCGTGTGTATTTCCATTGCGATTGAACCTTGATATTTTTCAAAATAGAAAAATGCATATTGTAATTTAGAGTAGCTATCATCAAAATAATGAGTATAGAAAAATAAAAGGAAAGATAAAATTTTAATAAAAGTAATGAGAAATGTATCGGCTTAGATGTCGTTGTTATTATCGACTTTGCTTCTCTCTGAATGATTTTCGGTCGACGTTACAATCTTGCTCTCTTCATCAACAAATCCGTAGAGAACACGGCTCTAATACAATGCTCATAATCGCTGTCGGCTTAGTTCTATGCATATTCACGTTTTTTTAATATTTTCGAATTTCTAAAAGCTTCTTTAAAGTGGGCCAAATGCTCTCAATGCAGAGAAATGGAAGGTTATTAGCAGGAGTACTGCCAAATGTAAATAATAAATTATGTTTTAAAAAGGTATATTTTCAAACAAAAGTTTAGGAAACGTTCAGAAAAAATTGCTGTATGATTTATATATTTTTTTAATGATGAAACAGAACTAACTTCAGGCAAAAACGCTGCCAAATAAACAAGCCCAAAACTAAATCGACGGCAGTAGCTTCAAAATTCTGTCATATTATTTTTTCTTTTCTTCTTATATTTCGATTGAAAAATGTATGCAATTTTATTAAAACACGCCAACATTGTTGAGAGAATGAGTAGCTAAAACTGAGAGCAGGAGAAAAAACGTTCTCAGAATAAAATAGATTCTATCTCATGACTTCTTTTTACGGCGTACGATTACTGTCAATTTGTATGGAAAAAATCGTCTAACCCCAGTTCTGTTTCATCATTTATTTTTCCGAAATTAGTTAAATAGTACAATAATAGTACAAAAATTTCATGGTACAAAAATAGTACAAACATTTTTAAATAGTACAAAACTACTATAGTACAGAAAGTGGCAACGCTGCTCTGAACGCTTTTTATTTGAGAAACTAAGAATAAGTTCTTAGTTTTATTTCTTTTTAATAAATTCCGGCAAACACCCAAAATTTCTTTGAAATATACAACATTCACAGAAAAAACAAAATTGCATTTTCAGTAAAGAAATTTACATATTTTGTCTAGAAACAGACTTACAAACGAATTTGTAAATACAGACAAAAATGTCGCCACAATTTCATTGTAAAGTAACACGTTTTTGCAATTTTTTAAACAAACTTTTTGTCTGAGTCTGTAAAACAATTTGCTAAAAAATATTTCGAAATATTAAACAAAAAAATTTACTAAATCAAACAAAAATATATTTTTTTAATTTTATCAAGAATCGAATGGAGCCTTTTAAATTAAAATCAAGCTATAACTTAGAGAGTTATAAGCAAAAAACTAAAACAAGGTAAGACAAACATTAATTTTTGTTTTCTTTAAATTCGAATATCTTTTAAGTTATGGGAGGTACTGAAAAAATGTGTGGACATTTTTTCTTTTTACTTTCTAGCATAACTCAAAACGGTTTAAATTTTTCCAATCGGAAACCATTTAAGAAAGTTGCAAGCCTCCGAATTTGTTTTGATTGCGAGGTGATCAACTTTGGCCCACTGTAGCTTCGTTACTGCCTAAGCTACGATGCCAGGAAGATTCGGATTATAAAAGGCCTGACTCCTGATGTTTTAAGTTTGAGATAGATCCAATCTACAGTTTAGAAGTTCCAGATTTATTACCATTTATTTTGCCAAAGTCCGCACTGTGTATTGTAGTATAAAACATTTTATTAATTGAACTGTTGTTGAGGCAACTATATCTGCTTCAAAGAATAATGTTGTTTTTTTTTCTGGCAGCTACATGACTGATTCTTATTCTAAAGTTTAGAATGAGAAGCAGTCGTACATTTTGTGTTCTTTTTTTATGTTTTTTTTGTATACCAATGTAACTAATATTTGTATGAGAAGATAAGTATAGTTTTCGATAGGATTTTTATTATGGTTCCTGAAATTAAATTATATTTTTCGATTTTTAACCAATAAACATTGCGCGAATTGATGCCATCTATCGGATAACAGGTTCCCGCTGGATCCCAATTCGCACGAAAAGCATTATCGTACTCGAAAATTGTGTAAATGGGAGCGTTTTTGAGAGCATAAGATTCGTCTCCTTCTTGCACGAAACAGCTCAGACTTTTTGTTTGGATAAATTGCGCAAAGTGCAAAACAATCTGGTGTTTGAAAAATAAACAATAACAAATGAAAAATATAATTTAGTAAACAAAAATACTAAAGAAATACCTGCTAGTTTCGCAAAATTCAAAGCAAAATACATTTGCTTGTATTCATCAAAATATCTAAATAAAAATAGAAAAATGCCATTTAAAATCAACATGTTGCTTTTTAGGGTTCCGCACACCAAAAATGTAAAGGAACCCTATTGCTTTCGCTACGCTATACGACTGTTTGTCTGTCCGTCTTTCACAGGCTGTTTTCTCGGGAACCGTAAAAGATACAGACCTGAAATTTTCACAGAATATGTAAAACGTTGGCCGCTACAACAACAAATATATGACAGCTAAAAATTAAAGGGTGCTCTAAAGCGAGCAACGGAAAATATTGAAATACTAATGTAATATACATACACTTATATATAGACACTTAAAATTTTCAAAGTGTTAATTCGGTAGTCTGTAGAATAGACTACATCAATTAACACTGATATTTAAAACAATGAAAATTAAAGGGTGTTCTATCAGTTAATGTATTTTTGACTATGTAGTTTAGACAATTTGCAATACACGTTGCAAAATTGTATTCGTGGCCAAAAATTGATAAATCGACTTTATAGATTTTTAGCGATAAAGATTTAGCTTTAGCGAGTTACAGAATAGGGGGACTAGTCCTAGTCTTAAAATCTACATAGCCTTTGTGACTTTTTAGATGCAGATTTATCTATGTTCTAATTTCATTAAAATTGGATTAAACGTTTGTTCTTAGTTTTAAAAATGTTTATAGCCTATGGAAATTTCTAGACGCAAATCTATCTATGTTTTACATTTCATTAAAATAGGTTCGAACGTTTCTTAGATGCAGAAATTTCCCCATATTTCGCCCCTTGTCCTAGTTAAAAAAAACTCATACCCTATAACCTTCCCGGCGGTTCATAGACTAAGTGCACCACATTTCATCGTGATCGGATAAGTGGTTTGACTGCGCATAAGTGTATAGTAGCAAACACTGCTATCCCCACTTTTATAGTTTCTGTAATAAATAGCAAAAACTTCTACCTGTAACGATACGCATATCTAATGACTGTTCCTTTTTCTGTTCAAGAGAATGGAATTTTGCGAATATGCAAAAGAAGTTTGAACGAATTGTTGGAGAGTAGTTTATGGGCAAATACCACAAGAAATTTGGAGATTGCTGTGTTTGCTACAATCGGAGAGTATGTTTACATATTTGGCTTATTTTGCTACTGAAATATCTTTGTAATGACATTAATGCAGAATTTATAGTACTCATAAGTTCTAGGAAGTTTATTTGGAAGAATAGTAATGTACCGAAATTTTATATAAAACGTGTATTTCTAGTTTATTATTTTATCTAAATCTTTTTCCTTGTGTGGATTTCTATTTATTTTTTTTTTGCTTGATTCGCTAACACTTACATCTATTATTAAAATTTGCAAAAAAAAATTGCTCAAAGAGTTGGACTCAATTTTAAAGTACAGTAAATGTTAGTGATTAAAGCAAAAGCGACTATCTGCAATGGATATTGTTGTCTTTGATGCAATCAGTAGTTTTTGACAATGGCTTTATATTGAATGAAAACATATTTTGAATTTTTGTTTTTACTGGTCAAAAGTATTCATCAAACACAACCATATTGCATTGATAGACACGTTTATGAAAAAAGGGGAGATTGAAGTCCTTGCTACTATACCCCTCAAGTGTTCCTTTACCTTCTCCTGATCCTATTTTTGAAAATGCAAATCTATCTATGTTTTGGATTTCATTGAAATAGGTTTGAACGTTTCGGAAAGGCAGAAATTTTCCCCCTATCGCCCTTCTGGTCATAGGTATGCAAATACACAGGGCCTATGTGACTTTTTAGACTTAGTTCTATCCATGTTTCGGCGAGGTAGAAATTTTCTCCCTATCAACTTCGTGGTCCTAGTTTGAAAAATATACATAGTCTATGTGGCTTTTTAGATGCAGATCTATATATGTTTTAAATTTCGTTGAAATTGGTCTGAACTAGAGATGGCGCGTGTCGTGTTTTTTTCGTGACACGAACACGCAAGACTCCACACGAATTGTTCGGGACAGAAAATCTGATTTCCTTCGTATTCGGGTCGTGTCGTGTTGAGCAAACTTGACACGACAAAACACGAAATGATGTTAAGGTTAAAATATTTATGAATGCAGAAGCTTGCCGGACAAGATTATTGAACGAAAATCTGGATAAGTTACTGTTTCTCAACAAAAATATGTAAGTAAAAATACAAATAGTACATGAAACGTTAAAATATTAGAAAAATATGTCAAATACTTTTTTTGTTTGTTTTTGGATTTGATTTCGTGCCTGTTGAATCGCGTGTCGTGTTTTAAAAACTTTTGCTGTGCGAGTTTCGTACGTGTTGAACATCCCGGTATTCCTGTTCGGGTCGTGTCGTGTTGGAAAATTTCGACACGCGCCCATCTCTAGTCTGAACGTTTCGGTGTGGTAACAATTTTCCCCCTATGGCCCTATTAATCCTAGTTTTAAAAATTTACATAGCATGTGTGACTTATTAGATGCAGATCTATCTAAATTTCATTAAAATCGGTTTTAACGTTTCGGAGACGCAGACATTGCCCCCATATCGCCCTCCTGGTCCCAGTTTTGAAAATACGCAAAGCGTATGTGACGCATATCTATGTTCTAACTTTCATTAAAATCGGTTTGAACGTTGCGGAGGTGCAGAAATTTCCCCCTATTGCTCCCTGGTCTAGTTTAAAAAAAAGTCATACCCTATAACCTTCCCGGAGTTTCACAGACTAAGGGCACGCAATTTTATCCTGATCGTATAAGCGGTTTGGCCGCGCATAAAATACGAACAAACAAACATTAATTTTTATATATTAAATTATATATACAAATTTTTTACGTAACGCTCAATACATTTTTATACGAATTCAATATTTTTTTCAGAACACATATTTATGTGGAATTCAATACAATTCTGATGTATAATCTTCGATGTATTTTAACATTACCTCCTTATAATAACAATATTATAAAAATATGGATAACAGTCAACACATTTTTTTTGATACAAACGATGATTAATTGATGAAACGTTTTGCAATATAATATTTAATAAAGTTCAAAAATGCTTTGAATGTATATAAATAAGAGAACCAAATGCAATTATTCTAAAACCGTTATAAATTTAATCTAGGGTTTGAAAAAGTTCATAGTTTCTTAATATGGAAAATCAACACGATGCATTACGGTCACGCCATTTTGTATGAAGAGGGGTAAAACAGTAGTTTTGGTTTTCGTTTTTAACATATAATGGACAGTCTTAAACAAAAAAACTTAATTTGAAAATTTACGCCGTTTATTTTATGAAATATTTTGCTATACTTTCAACGGATACAAAAAAAGCATTTGAAATGAGCCACATACATATATAAGCTTTTCTTCACGTTTCCCCTTTGGCCTTTACAGCCTTAAAAATTGTCTTATGCACAATAAAAAAATACAATTAGTAAGATAATAGGAAATGGGGATTTTCAAATTGTATTACATACATAAGTCACCGTATCAAAAAGATCCAAAGTATACTAAAAAAGTTAAATTCTACCATAATTTCCATGCCTGTTAGACAATCCTTGGCCATGATTCTCATAGAGCAGATAAGCAATGTAAATTCATAGAAGGACTATCAATATGTATGAGAATTACATAAGCGATGAAAGTCCTAGTATGAATAGCTTTTTCTAATAGAGCTTAACCATACAAGAAGAAGAAAAAATCAAATGGTACTACATACATGAACGAAAATAAAGGCCAAAAAACCAAAGTTGTTGGCTCGTTGTTGAATTGTAAACAAGTAGAAAATCATAAGCAGCATCTTGTTCATAGGTCGTTCAAACAAACTCAAATTCTTACAACATGATAACATTGTTGTCATAGTTTTCGATGTACGTAGCCGCCGTCTCATACACAGACACCCAAAACCGTTTTAGAAGATGAAGAAGTAGAGGTGGTAAAAAACTGAATAAAAATAAAAGTTATAAAAACCCCAACTGCTGCAACATAAGTATCACGTTCTTTAAATGTCGTTACTTTCTCTGAAATACCAAATGACTAGGCTGGTTGGTTTGCTGTTTTCATCGTCTTCTCCACCATGATGTTGGTTAATTTTATTAGTTTTTGGCCTAATGTACATATGTACTAACAAATATTTTAAAATTTTTGGCATTTTCCTTCACCTCTATTTGTATGTTTTCTTTGGAGGATATGCTACTTTGAAATTCATTTGAAAAACTTTTGCTATGTATTGTGTTGAGAAATCTGTCTGCCACTACTAATTTCCGCATTATGGTCGGTAGATAAGTTGATTTGTTGGTTAGTTTGAATGTGGCAAAAACAAAGTAATTTATTCACTTAGCCATTAGGGCCTTTCGTCATTTAGTCTGTTAACAAGACATAAATTTAAAAAATCAAAAAACCCGACTGCGTAAAAAAAAGAAAACAACTTTAAACCGTTACAGGTCCTAAATGGTCATTCGAAATTAAAAATCATAAGAGAAACCTAAAGATGATTTTCATATACCTATCGATTGATACCCATGTTGATATAGTTCGCCGACTTTTTATTTTTTTCGTACAAACAAAATGGCGTCTGTTGGCCGCCATATTGAATTTTGACTACTGTCATATCTTTAGTGACACTCCTCGTATTGAGACGGATTGACGTAAGAATCATCAAAATCGGCCTGCGCGTTCGGTTTATATAGTGCCGCAAAGGAAACCACATACATACATACATACATACATACATACACACATACATACATACATACATACATACATACATACATACATACATACATACATACATACATACATACATACATACATACATACATACATACATACATACATACATACATACATACATACATACATACATACATACATACATACATACATACATACATACATACATACATACATACATACATACATACATACATACATACATACATACATACATACATACATACATACATACATACATACATACATACATACATACATACATACATACATACATACATACATACATACATACATACATACATACATACATACATACATACATACATACATACATACATACATACATACATACATACATACATACATACATACATACATACATACATACATACATACATACATACATACATACATACATACATACATACATACATACATACATACATACATACATACATACATACATACATACATACATACATACATACATACATACATACATACATACATACATACATACATACATACATACATACATACATACATACATACATACATACATACATACATACATACATACATACATACATACATACATACATACATACATACATACATACATACATACATACATACATACATACATACATACATACATACATACATACATACATACATACATACATACATACATACATACATACATACATACATACATACATACATACATACATACATACATACATACATACATACATACATACATACATACATACATACATACATACATACATACATACATACATACATACATACATACATACATACATACATACATACATACATACATACATACATACATACATACATACATACATACATACATACATACATACATACATACATACATACATACATACATACATACATACATACATACATACATACATACATACATACATACATACATACATACATACATACATACATACATACATACATACATACATACATACATACATACATACATACATACATACATACATACATACATACATACATACATACATACATACATACATACATACATACATACATACATACATACATACATACATACATACATACATACATACATACATACATACATACATACATACATACATACATACATACATACATACATACATACATACATACATACATACATACATACATACATACATACATACATACATACATACATACATACATACATACATACATACATACATACATACATACATACATACATACATACATACATACATACATACATACATACATACATACATACATACATACATACATACATACATACATACATACATACATACATACATACATACATACATACATACATACATACATACATACATACATACATACATACATACATACATACATACATACATACATACATACATACATACATACATACATACATACATACATACATACATACATACATACATACATACATACATACATACATACATACATACATACATACATACATACATACATACATACATACATACATACATACATACATACATACATACATACATACATACATACATACATACATACATACATACATACATACATACATACATACATACATACATACATACATACATACATACATACATACATACATACATACATACATACATACATACATACATACATACATACATACATACATACATACATACATACATACATACATACATACATACATACATACATACATACATACATACATACATACATACATACATACATACATACATACATACATACATACATACATACATACATACATACATACATACATACATACATACATACATACATACATACATACATACATACATACATACATACATACATACATACATACATACATACATACATACATACATACATACATACATACATACATACATACATACATACATACATACATACATACATACATACATACATACATACATACATACATACATACATACATACATACATACATACATACATACATACATACATACATACATACATACATACATACATACATACATACATACATACATACATACATACATACATACATACATACATACATACATACATACATACATACATACATACATACATACATACATACATACATACATACATACATACATACATACATACATACATACATACATACATACATACATACATACATACATACATACATACATACATACATACATACATACATACATACATACATACATACATACATACATACATACATACATACATACATACATACATACATACATACATACATACATACATACATACATACATACATACATACATACATACATACATACATACATACATACATACATACATACATACATACATACATACATACATACATACATACATACATACATACATACATACATACATACATACATACATACATACATACATACATACATACATACATACATACATACATACATACATACATACATACATACATACATACATACATACATACATACATACATACATACATACATACATACATACATACATACATACATACATACATACATACATACATACATACATACATACATACATACATACATACATACATACATACATACATACATACATACATACATACATACATACATACATACATACATACATACATACATACATACATACATACATACATACATACATACATACATACATACATACATACATACATACATACATACATACATACATACATACATACATACATACATACATACATACATACATACATACATACATACATACATACATACATACATACATACATACATACATACATACATACATACATACATACATACATACATACATACATACATACATACATACATACATACATACATACATACATACATACATACATACATACATACATACATACATACATACATACATACATACATACATACATACATACATACATACATACATACATACATACATACATACATACATACATACATACATACATACATACATACATACATACATACATACATACATACATACATACATACATACATACATACATACATACATACATACATACATACATACATACATACATACATACATACATACATACATACATACATACATACATACATACATACATACATACATACATACATACATACATACATACATACATACATACATACATACATACATACATACATACATACATACATACATACATACATACATACATACATACATACATACATACATACATACATACATACATACATACATACATACATACATACATACATACATACATACATACATACATACATACATACATACATACATACATACATACATACATACATACATACATACATACATACATACATACATACATACATACATACATACATACATACATACATACATACATACATACATACATACATACATACATACATACATACATACATACATACATACATACATACATACATACATACATACATACATACATACATACATACATACATACATACATACATACATACATACATACATACATACATACATACATACATACATACATACATACATACATACATACATACATACATACATACATACATACATACATACATACATACATACATACATACATACATACATACATACATACATACATACATACATACATACATACATACATACATACATACATACATACATACATACATACATACATACATACATACATACATACATACATACATACATACATACATACATACATACATACATACATACATACATACATACATACATACATACATACATACATACATACATACATACATACATACATACATACATACATACATACATACATACATACATACATACATACATACATACATACATACATACATACATACATACATACATACATACATACATACATACATACATACATACATACATACATACATACATACATACATACATACATACATACATACATACATACATACATACATACATACATACATACATACATACATACATACATACATACATACATACATACATACATACATACATACATACATACATACATACATACATACATACATACATACATACATACATACATACATACATACATACATACATACATACATACATACATACATACATACATACATACATACATACATACATACATACATACATACATACATACATACATACATACATACATACATACATACATACATACATACATACATACATACATACATACATACATACATACATACATACATACATACATACATACATACATACATACATACATACATACATACATACATACTACATACATACATACATACATACATACATACATACATACATACATACATACATACATACATACATACATACATACATACATACATACATACATACATACATACATACATACATACATACATACATACATACATACATACATACATACATACATACATACATACATACATACATACATACATACATACATACATACATACATACATACATACATACATACATACATACATACATACATACATACATACATACATACATACATACATACATACATACATACATACATACATACATACATACATACATACATACATACATACATACATACATACATACATACATACATACATACATACATACATACATACATACATACATACATACATACATACATACATACATACATACATACATACATACATACATACATACATACATACATACATACATACATACATACATACATACATACATACATACATACATACATACATACATACATACATACATACATACATACATACATACATACATACATACATACATACATACATACATACATACATACATACATACATACATACATACATACATACATACATACATACATACATACATACATACATACATACATACATACATACATACATACATACATACATACATACATACATACATACATACATACATACATACATACATACATACATACATACATACATACATACATACATACATACATACATACATACATACATACATACATACATACATACATACATACATACATACATACATACATACATACATACATGCATACATACATACATACATACATACATACATACATACATACATACATACATACATACATACATACATACATACATACATACATACATACATACATACATACATACATACATACATACATACATACATACATACATACATACATACATACATACATACATACATACATACATACATACATACATACATACATACATACATACATACATACATACATACATACATACATACATACATACATACATACATACATACATACATACATACATACATACATACATACATACATACATACATACATACATACATACATACATACATACATACATACATACATACATACATACATACATACATACATACATACATACATACATACATACATACATACATACATACATACATACATACATACATACATACATACATACATACATACATACATACATACATACATACATACATACATACATACATACATACATACATACATACATACATACATACATACATACATACATACATACATACATACATACATACATACATACATACATACATACATACATACATACATACATACATACATACATACATACATACATACATACATACATACATACATACATACATACATACATACATACATACATACATACATACATACATACATACATACATACATACATACATACATACATACATACATACATACATACATACATACACACATAGACTGATAAACACAATACCCTTCTTTGCGTCGCGCAGTCGGGTAAAAAGGCTTCCACTCTTCAATTATTGCTAGGGAATGGTTTTTAAAAATTCATGTAGTCGAGATTTCGGAAAACCCTATCCCGAAATCGCGAAATTTTCGGGATCCCGGCCAATTGTAGTAAATGTAGTAAATTGGAGGTACAATTGTACCAATTTTGGTACAATGGAGAGTTAGATGGTACACTGGTACACACAATAATTTCGTTCTACATTTTTATAATTCTCAAATAAAAAAAAATTGTTAAACTCCTTTTATTTTATATGTTAACTTTTGTTCGTTTACACAATATATTCCATATATCGGCGTAATTCACAAGCACACAATTCCTCTTGATGAACTAAAAATTGCTTGTTATGGAAATAATTTTTTTTGCGGTTATATTTATTTATTGTATCTTCAATAAAATTTAAGTAACAAGAAGTAATCAAATCTTACCTCTAAACTTTTAATTTTTAAGTCCAGCCAATACCAGACAAAGTATTTGTTTCAGCGGCTGGTTCTTTGGTTGTCTTACGTCTCTCGTGTTCGGATGAGAGCAAGAGTATCCCTACTTCTCAGCCGAGTGTGGCCTCTAAAGTTAATGATGTTTCCGGCTAGGGCATTTGGGTGGAACTCAAGTTTTTTTATGTATCTAATCACATGTTTAGAAAACACAGTCTCAACCAACGGCACATTTAAATCTTTATGAATTCTCTTGTTTCTGACATACCATGGGGCTGCTGTAATCGTACGGAGTATTTATTTGGTTGCCTTTGAATTGTCTCTACATTTGATGCCGAGGCAGTGTGTCATAACGGTATATCGTAGGAATCCTGGTTTAGTGTAGAGTTCCTATCATTGAGCCAATATATTTGAGTTGCTTTTAATTTCATTAAGGTCACCTTTGCATTTATGTCGGACTTCCATGTTAGACGACGATCAAGCTTAACACAGAGATATTTTACTTCAGTGTGTTGAGGTATAGTTTGGTTATTGATTTGTATAGGTGGCAGGTTTCTCTGCACAATGTAAAAGTAATATGTATACATTTTTGTTCGTTAATTTTTATCAGCCATTGTTTTAGCCATTTTTCCTACTGGGGTATATACTCTTTCAGTTTGCAGGAAGCTTCTTGATGGCTTTTGTGAACAATCAGAAAATCTGTATCTTCAGCGAATGTTGATATGTGTATGTTACTGCTTACCGGCAAGTCAGAGGCATATATCAGATACAATACAGGACCGAGGATACTGTCATGATGAGCTCTGGATTCCATCGGTTGCGGAGGGCTTAGAAAACTACCTTCATTAACAACAAATTTTCACTTGGTTAAGAGCTTTTTAAAAGCTCAGGGGTATTCGCGGATAGGTTTTGCTTTAGTTTATGTATTAAACCTTCGTGCCATACTTTATCAAATGTCTGAGAAACATCGATGAAGAGCGCAGAACAATATTTCTTTTCCGCGAAGGTTTTTTTAACCACGCCCACGAGTCTATATGTTTGTTCGATCGTGCTATGTTGTCTCCTAAAACCGAATTGGTGGTATGGAATGCATGCAGTACCATTCAGTATGGGTGCTAGCTTACTCATAAGTTAAAATCCAGTAAATCTTTTTGTTTGATTTAGTAAATTGTTTTGTTTACAATTTGTAAATATTTTAGACAAATTGTTTTAAAACAATTGTTTAAAAACAATTTGTTCACTGAAAAAAATACGTTTTTTTAATGAAATTGTTGAGATATTGTTGTCTATATTGACAAATTTGTTTGTAGGTACGTTCCTAGACAAAATATTTACTATTCAATGAATTCCTTTACAGAAAATTAAATTTAGTTTTTCCTGTGTTAATTGAAAAGAAAGTGTTTGAGTTGCAGTGTGGGATGTTTCTCATATAATTACTAATATAACACAGGGAAATTTTTTCCGAATCGACCTAAGGGGAGCAAAATTTGATAAATAAAGTAATTAAAATCTTTGCTTCTGTTTTTACGATTTTGTTTTATTTTATTTATTTATTTCATACGCTTTCTTAGCCAAAAGAAAGTGTTGTTTTTTGCTGTGAATTACTAAAATTTCGCTAAGAGAGTTCTGAATAAATTTGTATGGCTTCAAATTCTATGGGGTCTACCCTTTAATTTGGTATATATATTTTCGATTTTTATCTCATATTCATACTATAAGAGATTGAATTATTTCAATGAAGAAAGTGTGCAACTTGATTTTTTTTTGGTAGCAAGCTTCATATAAAAAAACACTACTTTCATAGACCTAAATGTGTGTGATTTCCCTCGTGCTGTTTGAAAAAGTATTAGTAAACCTTGCCATGGTTATATTAAGCAAAATTTGTAAAACTATGACTTCAGAGATTGTAATTAAAATAACAATATTAAGATTAAAAGATTAAAACGGAAGAACTGCAAAATCTGCACAATTTATAAAAAAACTTATTTTTTAATCAAAAAGTAACAAACTGCTCAATGCTTAGAAAAACTGCAAAATGCAGGGAAAACTGCACATTTGGCAACGCTGGCTGTCTGCACACAAAGAAAACAACATTTATTCAAATAATAAACGCTCAATAAGAACGAATAGAGTAAATGTTATCAAAACACAAGCAGCGTTTTCAGTTTTGGGGATTTGTCCCCAACTAGGGGATTTTTTTTTGTGATTGGGGATAACAATTTTGTGAAAATCCTTAGGAAATAGTCTTCTAGAAATCCTCTAAATTCTTTTCTAAAAGATCCAATACATATTCATTCTTCCTTCTTTTGGAAGGAGTACTCTATTTTTAGATTTTTCCTTTTGTTTAATATAAAATGTACTTTAGAAATAAAAAATTTACGTACAAGAAGCATCATAGATGCTGTATTATTTCGTTTATATTGCAGCTACTACATCATGTCCAATTGTTTCTTAATAAATACAGTAGTTTTGGTTTAACTGCCTTTTGCTTAAGCGCTTTTCTTACTTAACTGCACAAAATTATTAATTTGTGTCACTATTCTTTAAAATCCCATACAAATTCGTTTTTAAGTGAACTTTTTATTCTTGCACTTTTAAGATAAGTGCCTTAAATTTTTGGTATTTCAAAAATATTTTCATACAAAAAATCAATCTTAGCTGCATTTTGACTTAAGTCCTGTGATTATTCCTTAAAATAAGTTTTTAAGTGCACTTTGCGTACCTGCTCATATAACATATTTTGTGCAGTTTTAAATTATTTTCATATAAAAAATCAAAGTTAGCTGCATACACTAAATAATTGTGTTTACGTGCACATTAAGGCAGGTAAGCACACTTAAGCTAACACCATTTTTGGCTTATATGCACTAAAAATCGTGAAAAGTTGATTGTGCAGTTAAGTCAAAATTAGTGTACACGAAATTTAGCCTCATAAAAAAATACTTTGGATGAAAAAGAGCTCGAAATAAAAAATCACGATAATCAAAAATATAAAAGACCCATATTAAAAAATGTACCTCAATTTGATTTTTAGTAGACCTTCCGAGAACTGCCTTCTATGAGGCATGCCACGTATGACTTGCAAATAGGCCTGCTCAAGAATGCCTTCAATCAGGCCTGGTGAGTAATGGGTCGAGGAAGGCCTTCGCGCGCCATGACATCGCGTGTAAAAATATATGAATATATAATGGAAGTGGAAGTACTAGAGCCTGCTAAATAGGAGCGTATAGAAGGCCTCCTTACTCCTTCCATATACCGCTGGGTATATGTAGAAATAAAATTGGTTTTAAAATTTTCAATATATGTAAATGAATTTAATAAAATAAATGAATATATGCATTAAGGTTTCTTATTCCCGGACTTTTTTGTTTCCAGGGAGAGCGTAAACAAAAAAGAAATTCCCGGGATTTGAAGAACGTACTAAAATATTTAAAAAAAATTTTAATTTCCGGTATCCACTGATTTTTATGTAAGCAAAATTAAGCATTCAAATAATCTGTATTTTAAACTGAGCTTTATCTTAGAAGTCTCTAAAGAAATGAGATAAAAAGCACAAAACTTAACTAATCAGAAAACTAAAAAGATCAATGAAAATTAGGTAAAAAGAAGAATATTTTTATAGAAATTTAAAGAAACTTCGCATTTAAAAACAATTTTTAGACCGAGCAACAAGAGAGAATACAAATCATTAGTAAAATCACTAATGGACTGAAATCGAAGTACTTTTATTTCTGATCATTCATCAATGATTTTAACACGTAGTTCTCGGAGAGCGAAAGTGATCCATAGAGCGATTACAAGATTGTCTAGGACAAATGTTGCTGACAAAGAGTGGTCTTAGAACAGTAAACAGTAAGTCCTTTACTCCTTGGTGTGCAATGAAAATTCTCTGCCGTTAGAAAATGTTTACTTCTATATTCTTTGTTGCAAATGGCCTTTTAAAACAGTCAATATATTAATTATTTCATCTCACAATCGGCTATTTATTTAAGTAATACACTTTCAGTTGTTGACAAAAGTCTTCGCATTCGACAGAAGTTGCCCGGGTAGTTAAGAGAACGTTGTATAAATAAAGTTTCCTCGAAAGTCTTCTTTTTCAAAACATCACTGTCATCTGAAGTAATATCTATTTATCTATTTTCTTCGTAAATAAATGCATAAAAAAGACGTGCATAAAGATCTTCTGCAGGTCTAGTTACCATGGATTTTGGTGCATATTTAAAAACATTACAGTTGCTTTTATTTAAAAAAAATTGGTTCTTATAAATAATTAATTAAAGAGACAATTTTTCTCTCTTCGTTTTTGAATAGAAAATAATTTCATATACACTTTGAGCCTTCGTTGGTTTCTTTCCCCTTACATAGATATTATGCCATGACGAACGACAATAATTGTAAGAAAAAATAACAATTTTTGGGTTCCAAAATCAGTACATTTTTTATGCATATAAATTGATTTTTAGTCCCGGGAATTCCCGAATAAATTTCCCGGTTAAGCGGGAAACGAAAATAAACGTCCTGTCCCGGGAATTCCCGGGAAACCCCTTAATACGCATATATTTCCTTCGAAATAATATGATTTTCTAAATTGTAATTGTGCAGCCACATTCATAAAAAATCTCATTTTAGGTTTAAGATTTACAATCCACTGTTTAATATAAAATTGTATTCACAAACACTACGATAGATATTGTGTATTGTAAGGAATTTTGGGTTTCAATACTGGCAACACCACCATGTTGTGTAGTTATGGTTGGCAGATTCAAATAGTGTAGTACCTTGACATTTATTAAAATCAGCTTGATTTTCAAAAGAGAACTTGACAGACTAAAATGTGTAAAACAGAGCAAAAACACGACAACAACAAAATATTTTCTGACAGAAAGGTTCTCTTTTCTTGTAAGAAAACTAAAGGATAACTCCTTAATCGGGGTTCACACAGGGACATTTTTGTTGCGCAACTTTTAATTCCGCCGGGAGAAAGACAGTGAAAGCAAAACAGTTTTTTTCTCTCTCTCCCTGCTGAATTAAAACTTTTGCAAAAAAAATTGCCATGTGTGCACCCTGTCGTAGTAAGTGTTCCAAAAATTGCTTCTATGGCTTAAAGTGGCCTTAGTAAGAAAGCAAGCTCACCAACAATAAGACATATTTTTCTGAACGATTTTCCGTCATCCCACGTCAATTTTTTTTGATAAACAGGCCGGTTTCGGCTATGTGCCATCTTCTGTGTTGTATTGAATACTAAATCGTTTTGTGTTGTCCGTTGTTTCTTTTATAATTCGTTTGTATACATAACCTTGATCCCTTTGTGTGTTGCTCCCAACTTCTCTCTCTCCCTCTCTCTCCTCTATATGCTTTTGTGTTTCTCTACCTGCTACCTGTGTCTCTTACTTTCGTCTTACTATTATGTTTGTGTTTAATATATTGTTATAATCTGCTCTATTATTTATAGTTGTTTTATCCCTACGTAGGTAATAATTATAATTGTACATTTCTGGGTAGTCTTGTTCATTTCCTACTACGTTGCCTGGACTATTGCTTTCTTTTGTGTAAAAATATTTTAACGGTTCAAATATTACGTCTGAAGCAGTTTTTATTTGTTCATTTATTATTCTTCCATCAAACGTTTTTTGCTTGTATATTTCCATGTTCTCTAATACGTTCAATAGCCGTCCTTTATGTTGTGAATGTAACAGTTTAACTATTTTTCTAATATTTCCTGGTGTGCATTTGTTGTCGAATATGTGGTTTACGAAATTTGATTCTGGTGTTATTCCTGCTTCTCTCAGTTTCGTCTTGTTGTCTCTTAAGTGCTCGTGAGATCTTGTTTTTATCTTTCTTCCAATTTGTCCGATATAACTGTGTTGGCATGTGCAAGTTAATTTGTACACTCCTTGTTTATCTAGGAAGTCTGTTTCTTTGTGCTGTTTTGCAGTATTCTGCCCAAGTTGTTTCTTGTTTGGAATGCTGTGTTAATGTTGTGTTTCATAAAAAATTTTGCCAGTTTGTATGTTGATTTTCCGATATATATACATAAAGGTAGCCCAAGTTTTCTTTTCTTGTTCCTGTTCTCTGTTCCTTTTCTTACTTGCTTCGATATCCTTTCTAATCTTGTCAACTAGGTCTTTTTTATATCCGTTGTTTTCCGCTATATTATATATTACTCCTATCTCTTTCATATAGGGCTCACGTGTTAGGGGTATTCGTTCAAGTCTCGTTATTAATTTCCTAATTGCTGCGTTCTTATATTGTTGAGGATGGTTTGATGAATTGTGTATTATTGTGCCTGTAGCAGTTGGTTTTCTGTATATTTCGTACTCAACTCTATTTAAGCTCTTGTTTGCCCTAATCGTTAGGTATAGGTAATTTATTCTTTCGTTCTCTCCCACTTCCCTTGTAAATTTTATGTTGTTTGTTCAGTAGATCCATATTTTCGTCTAGTACACATATAATATCGTACACGTATCTTGCATAGAATGTTGCCCCAGAATTGGTTTTTAAGTCCTCTATTTCTCTTCCAAATTTTGGATAAAGACTTCCATGAGTATTGCTAATGTTGGATTTCCCATTCATAGTCCGTTGATTTGCCTATATATGCTATTGTTGAATTTGAAGTAATTTTGCTCCAATATGGGTTTTAGCGTTCTTGCGAGTTGCATTGAAAATTCCACGTCTTCTGTTTTATTGAGTAGTGTTTTATGTATAATGCTTATTGTCTCTGTTGTTGGGATTGATGGATATAAGTCTTTAATATCAAATGAGACTAGTTAAGCATTTTCTGTTATCTGTATGCTCCCTATCTTGTTAACTAATTCCGTGGTGTTGGCTATTGTGTATTTGTTCTCTAAGTCCAAGGCATCTTTCAGTATTGTTTATAAGTATTTCGATAGTCTATAGCTCGGAGCAGATTTGTAATTAATTATAGGTCTCATTGGCGTGTTTGGCTTGTGTATCTTCGGTAAAGCGATCATAGATGGAGCGGACGGGTTCATAAGTGTTAATGAATATGATATGCCTGGTTTTATTACTTTGGTTGCCTTTTTTATTATTTCCTTAGCCTTTGCCTGGTATTCGTCTGTAGGATCTTTCCTAATTCTCCTGCATTTAGTATCCACTATTAACTGTTCCGTTTTTTCGATGTACTCATCCTTGTTGATTAACTATAGAAAATACGACTTTTTGAATGAAACATTGAAAGTATCTAACTAACAGACAAAAACTAGAAGGAAATATGCCTTTTTCTATGAAGTTGCAATTTTAAAAATAAATATATTTTCTTTGCAATGGATTTTGAACTATAGCATATTTGTACATGACAATGGCGATAGCATTCTTAGTTTTGATCAATGTTGTGGAAATCGCGACTCATATACCCTTTTACCAATTTTGGTGGAATTAAAATGTGCGGAATTATCCAAGCATTGTTGTTTATGTTGTTTATAGATGAGCGATCCCGTGATTTTTAATGAACATCGTGAACAGTAAACGTGATTTTAAAATCACTGTTACTTAAAACTGTGACTGATCACTGTTTTCAGTTCTCTTATATCAATGTAATTATCAAAACACACATCCATATCTACAACAAAAACGTTGTTCTCTATTATACCAAAGCAGATTTAACGCCTTAAAATATACTTTGAATTTTAAAAAGAAATACTAATAAGGAAGAAGAGAATACAAGAATTAGCAACACATTTGTGTGTTGTTATTGTACGTAAATAAGAAACGTATTACCCACACAAACAGTGAAATATCATAACTTTCTGTATGTAACAAATATAAAAGAACAACTTTGAAAGTAGCAGTTACTTGAAAAATTTTGTCACAACTGTGAATCGTGATTTTTTAAGAACAATGATTAAATCACAGGTACTGAAATATCGGTCATCTCTATTGTTGTTGCAAATTAATATTTATAACAACAAAGCTTTGATAATTCCCCACATTTTAATTCCACATGAAATACAGAACATGCCAAATATATTATATACTTAGCCAATGCACAAACTGTTCTATTGCGTCCTATTTGTAGTATTGCATAAAATAAAATTATGACTGGCATAAAAATGTAGTTGATATTAGTCATATTAAAATAATTTATGACCAGGGCAAGTCTAAAATAGCACAAAAATTTGCTAAAACGGTATGCAAAATGGCACAAAAAGCGTTAAAAATGGCACCAAAAAGTGTTAAAAATGGCAAAAATAGCGCGAAAAACATTAAAAATGGCAAAAAATGCCATAAAATAAAACTCAAAATAAATATTTAAATACAATTTAATTTCATTAAATTTTGATTGCACATTACAATCATGTGTTTTTTTATATTTTCAAAGACAAATGATCTTCTCTTGTTACATAAAAGAGTTGAATAAATGAAAAAGACACGTTCGACATCAGTAGATGTTACTGGAGCAAATTTAAATACTTTTAATTTAGATGTGGATAAAGTTTCAATATACGAATCCGTGTCGTTTTTATTGAAAAATATAATATCTTTATTTTAGGCAATGTTTCTAGTTCCTTATTTCGATTTAAAATTTTATGTTTATTAAAAAAAATGTTTTTTTGTTCGCATTGTGGGTACTTTTTCATATTATCAATAACTGCAAAGCTTTCATCTATGGAAAGACCTATAGTTTGCAATTTCGTAAAGCTGGAACATATGTATACACTCACAATTGCTTTTTTACACAGTAGGTCAAATTTTATTCCGGGTCTTTGCACTACTCCGCATAGATTCGTATAGATTCCGCTTCATTTATTTAAAACGTAACATATTTATTTGAAATTAGCACAATAGTATATTGCCGCCTTAATCCCAGTACCTCATTTGGTTCGGAAACATATTTTGTAACAAATTTTTCGATAAGAGGCCTAAAATGTATTGCCAGACTATGAAAAAGGCATTTTATGGCAAGGATTATGGAAAATACCTTTTTTACGATATAATTTAAAAAATGGCAAATACCATGGCATGTGGCATATGCCATAAAAGACTTGCCCTGTTTATGACAATACTATTTTTTACCTATGTTTTTCAGTGTGCTATTTAGTCAGCTGTTTTTTGTTTACAAATTTAACGCAAGTTTTTATTTTCAATATTAGCTCCGTTCGAGAAAATTATCGAATAAATAAAAATTTAATTAAAAAATGGAACAAAAATAAAAAGTAAATGAATAATTTGTATAAAATGTTTCGGTTGTTAGCACAATTATATACCTTTAAATAGGAAATAAAATTTTTAAAAACCAATCGTTTTGTTTTTTTAATTACCTTAATTATTTACAGCCACATTCATAAAAAAATTTTATTTTAGGTTTAAGACTCACAATTGTTATTGAACAGTTTCACGCTAAAAACTGATATAAAGTTGTATTCATAAACACTACAATAGACATTGTGTGTTTTAAGGAATTTTAAGTTTCGACACTGGCAACACCATCATGTTTTGTAGTTAGTGTTGCAATAAAAAGAATATGATTTCATCCGTATATGGAAATAAATGAGTAGCTTTTTTTGTTTTCGTGTAAGTTAAGTTTTTTTGAACTCTCTTTATAATATATTTCTCAACTTATTTAATACAAGTTTTCTATGAAGTAAAATCAAAAAAGTGAAATGATTAAAAAAGAATTCACACGCCTTTTTGTATCATGTATGAAAAAAGGTACTCGAATAACGAGCCTAATATCATTTGTGTTGTTTGTTTCTATATCACTAAGCTCCAGTTTCTGACTTAGTAATTAAATGGTTCTTAAACTTAATTTCTATTTAAATAGAAAACTCATTTTTATAGATCACATTTAAATATAACTTATGACACCAATCTTGTACACTTAAATTCGATTTAAGTTTTATAAATTACCATATGATTTTGACCGCTTGTTGTTCTTGTGCAAACAAACAAATTGTGGCCGCTGAAAATTCAACTTTTGTTGGCGTAAAATTTGGGCTTTCTTTGGGTATATTTGTCTTTTTGTGATTTTGTAAGCTGTTTTTATTCTTTTAAAACATTGCAGAAACTCTTGATTATTCTTATTTTTTGCATGAAGAAAAATATATATTTGTTGGATTTTGCTTTGTTTATATTGAACAGCTGCTTTTTTAGGAAATTTATAATAGTTGATGGTGCTACCATATTTTTGTCACAATTAAATAAGAACAACTAAATACGACTGAAAAACAGAAGTTGTGTTTAATTACAATTTAAATTTATATGAAAATCAACTAAATAAATATTTAATTGCTGAGTCAAAAACTGGCCATAACATTTCTTTTTGCTTTTATGTGTTTTGATGGTGCTTTTTTACTAATTATGTTGCGAATTTTGTTTAACTTAAATAATTTAGTGGCATATTCTATCACATTAAAAAAACATACTTAAGCGCTTATAGCCAAGACTTCAAGCTTTAATTTAAAGCGTATCATGTATTTCTGTGTGATAAATTTGCAAAGATATATGAAGTTAAAATTGATATTTCGATGACATGAATTTATTGAAGGTTTATAGAAGGTGCTTACCATCTTTAAACCTATTTTAAAATTTTCATTTAACATACATTTATGAATGCAATTTTATGAAATTTTGCTTAACAGTAGTTTATTACCCTGTTTTAAATATTTATGAATATGGCTGTTAGTGTTTTGAAATTAATAAGTACTTGACTACTTCGTACCGCACTTATCTTTAAAACAGATTAATAAATTTTTAAAACAAATCGGAAAGATTACGCAAAATAAATTATTTATATTTTGCAAAAAATTTCATGTTATAAAAAGTATTGTATCGAATATGCATAAGAAAAAGAGCTGAATAGTCAAAAATGTTTTTAAACTCTAGGTTTATTTGACATCAGTTGTTTCCATAATCTTACTAGTTTGAACAAATTTTCCGTTCGCGTACTTTTATGGAAAACAGCTTTTTTGAGAGTAAAATTTTCAGCTTCCTCAGTAATTGATCATTTAATGCATTTTAGGCCCAAATTCACAGTCATTAGTTAGCTAATGACAATAGTTTAGCCAATGATATTTTATTCACACTTCTTTGTTTACCATTAGTTAAACCGTCAAACGCCATTGGTTAACAATTAGTTAGATGCGTTGGAACATGGTGCAGTAAGTATACAGGTGGCAGCATAACGTCAGGTGATTATATTTTGTTCTGGTAGTTTTGTACATAAGTAACGTCTAGGGCGTGTATTTTTTTGACAAGCATTATCTTGTTTTTTGTTGTATTTATTGTACCTGCATACTTATTGTGCCATGTTTTGGAAATTATTACGTTCATATAGCATACTTTTAGGAGCGACAAAAAACATTTGCTCCATTAGCTTTGTGTGCTTAAAAATTTTTTAATTGCCGCCGTAAGATGTGTAATATTCTTTATTTCTTTATTTTTGCTTGTTTATTTATATTTGATAGGGTTACCATTCTTTACCCATATTAAAAATTTTTGTTAAACAATACACTGTAAATATGAAGTTTTAGATAAACAATAGTTATCATTTTAGTTTACTAATAATTAACTAATGACTGTAAATTTGGGCCTTAGTGTAACAGTAAACAAACGGACCTATTATTTTACTTTACATTTAACGTTTATGACAATTTTCATATGGTAATCAGTGTTGCCAATAAAGTTTTTGGAAATCACACATGACCGGGTTCCAAATTACACAAATGAAGAAAAATTACACATGCATAATTTTCCATAATTTGAATAATATGTTTGCAATATATTTTTAGCTTCGTAATTAAGTTTATATAAAATAAGTTTAAATGAAATTTATTTCCAATAAAATTATTATAGCAATATGTCAAATAATAAATTTCTTAATGATAAAATAGGTTTTTTAGATTGAAAAAGTCCGTTAAATGAAAAAAATATCTGAAGCATATGACAAAACCACAATTAGATTTTAATCCTTTTAGCATATAATTTTTACTTTTGAAAGATCTTTAAAAAGCGAATGGCACATGAATGAATTCAAAGCCATCTAGTAATACTACTTGTGATCACCAGTCTTGAAGCACTATTAAAATTATTGCAGCTTTTTTTTACGAATGTATGTAGCTTTCATCCCAAATTGACTTCTAAATTTTTCAAAAACTATCTACTGAGTTTTTGTTGGGATTATCGGATGCAAATCCGACGAAATTTATGAATAGAATAAAATATTCTTTAACAGAACCAAGGTACATTTATACAGGTAGTGGTGAAACCACAGCCGTTTCTCTATTTTCTTCATTGGAACTGTCAAAAGTTGTTTATTTCATACGACCTGTTGAATTGAGAAAACAATGTAAAGAAAAAAAAAATAATTAAATAAATAAATCTAGAGCCGACAAACGGAAATTTAATTAAAATAAAACAAATAATAAATTTAAATAAAAAAGCGGGTTACAAAAATATTTTGAGTGTGTTTGCAAAAAAACCATAAGCTGGTAACGGAAGCTGGCTCTACGTTGCAAAAGCTCATCGGAGGGCTGAGTGGAGCAGAATATGTGGCATGAACTTCTCCCGGAACGCTGTATTTGTATCGGCCATTTTGCGGCATCAAGTCATGACAAAACGGGACGAAGTGTTTTGTTTATCCCATACATTGCATGTCTAAAATTGTTAAATACACGGATATTTGGAAAACAAATTTTTATTTCATGCCTTTATATATGAAAAATTTTTTGCGGTGAGCAGGGTTGGGTGTAAGCTGAAAAATAAATGTTTTCTGTGGAAAATTGTTTCACATCACTATCGTTGTTGTTTATTGAGGCATATTTTGCAATTTATTATTAAATATCAATAGTGGAAGCTTAGTGCGGTACTCCCGTCTCTGGAGTTTGCTTTTTGTTCTAGGAAATTTTCTTTTGTTTCGCACTTTCGTTTTTTGACACTTAGAACAACAAAACAACAATAAAAACCCATGTTGATTTTGTCATGTTGCATTTGTTTTGGTATTACTACTACCTGAATTAATGTATCTTGAACAGAACTTTTCAAAATATTAGCAGGAATAGATCACACACATTCCTTAAAATCAATAATTCTGGCAAAAAACTAACTTCAATACAAAGAGAAAATTCGAAATTTTTCATAGTACTAAACCTTTCAGATGAAAAATTTTGTGCTATAAGTAATACTTCGGGCCGTCAAATTGTCCGTCCGATTTAAAAAAAGGATCCAAAATGCAAGCAAACCGTCTAAAATAAAAATTTCCATAACGGAGGAGTTATGATATAATCAATATTTACGGCAGGCAAATTACCTGTCCGATTTTGGAAATAAAATTATGGGACCACACAAAAATAAAAAAAATAATTTTCAAAATCGGTTTACAAATGAGTTGGGCACGAATACCAGGCTTGGGGGTAATGATTCCATTTCTTAATTAACTACATGCTCAAATACACACTACATGTAATTTGTAATTGCATGTAGTATGTAATTAATTGTAATGTGTAATTGTCTGAAGAGCAATGCTTAAACCAGAAAATAAATTTCATCTATTATATATTAAATTCAAAAATCATTCCAGAAAATGTAAAATTTTAAAAGCTTATCTTATCTCTAAAATTAACTGAAAATATCTAGAGCTCTAAAAGAGCATAAAAAGTAGAGAAATTACTTACATCGCGAAAATGAAAAAATTTTGCGAAAACAGCCCCTTAAATTCATTAAACATCACTCAAAACATATTTGTCGCAAAAGTCTGCGAAAAATTTAAAAATGGCAAATGGCCCTAAAATTTCTTAAAAATAGCTAATTTACGCGGAATGCAAAAAACTCGGAAAAAATAACGCAAATGACGAAAATACGCAAAAACTTGGTAACATCGAAGAAACAATAAAGTTTTATATGAACTAAAAATCGGTAAAACTGTGAAAAATCCAAGAACTGGTAAAAATTACTATTATCGCGAAAATAGCGAAAATTCGCGAAAAATTTAAAAATTGCAAATAAGCTCTAAATTGATTAAAATAGCTAAAATTGTATGGAATGCAAAAAACTGTGAAAAAATCGGCGAAAAATACGATAATTCTCAAAAACTTGTTTACATTAAACACATAGAAAAGTCTTATAGTGATTAAAAATCGATTAAACTGTAATATAGCCAAGAACTGGCTAAAAAATCACTTATCGCGAAAATAGCTGAAATGTGTGAAAAATCGCAAAACTGCAAACAAGCCTTGAAATTGCTTAAAAATAGCTAAAATTTTAAGGAATGCCAAAAATTAGGAAAAAAAAATCGCGAAAAGGACGCAAATTCGCAATACTCGCGATAACAGTAATTTTTCAGTTTTTGGTTTTTTAACAGTTTTACCAATTTTTTAATCAATATCAGACATTGATATCTTTTTAATCTTAGCAAGTTTTTGCGAATTTTCTTCATTTCCGCGATTTTTTCCGAGCTTTTTGCATTCCTTACAATTTTAGCTATTTTTAAGGAATTTTAAGGCTTGTTTGCAATTTTGCTGTTTTTCGCGAAAAAATTGTTTTTAAGCCAGTTCTCGTATTTATAACAGTTTAACCGATTTTTAAACACTCTCAGACTTTCTATGTTTTTAATGTTAAGTTTTTGCGAATTTTCATAATTTTCGCTATTTTTTCTGAGATTTTGGCATTCCTTACAATTTTAGCAATGTTTAATAAATTTTATGGATTGTTTGCAATTCGGCAATTTTTCGCGTATTTTCACAGTAAAAGTGATGTTTTGCCATTATTTTCCTGCTCGTCAAGCTTGTGACTATAAGAAAATTTAAGGGATTGTTTCTTATTCTCACAATCTGTAGATATTTTTCGTCATTTTGGCTATATAAAAGTCTTCCAAAAATTTAATAATACAATTGACTATATTGTAATTAAATTAAATTTTCCTTGTAATTGTAATTGCAATCATGCCAACACAAATTACTTGTAATTTCAATTTGTATGATTGCATTAACAATTACAAGTAATTTGTAATAGGCTGCCTACAATTACAATTACTTATAGTTGTAATTGGTGCTAGAGCAATTACAATCAGAAGTAATTGTATTTGGTAGTAGTCCAATTACAATTACAAGTAATTTATAATTGCACCAAGGCAACTACAAATTACTTGTATGTAATTGCAGTGAAAATGTTATCATTACTCCCCAAGCCTGACGAATACACACGAATTAATACCTTCCTCCCTTTTTGAAGTCAGTTAAAAAATAATATTTCTGAGTAATGGGCGTTTTCTCACTATAAAAAATCTTGTTAAGAAGGCAATTTGTTTTGTTGAACTTACATTATTTGTTTCGTCTATTATAATAGTAAAAACTGTATTGTTTGTCATACAACTCCTGAGCAAAACTTGGACCTAAAAGGCTCATATATTTCAATACATTCGAGATTTCAATACTTCGGGCGGGCGAATTGTCCATCCGATTTTCGAAAAAAATATTATGAAACAAAAAATAGTTTCTAAAATCGGTACACAAAATAACTTCCTTTTTTTGAAGTCGGTTAAAAAGCTGATCGAAAAGAAAAAAAACTTTATCAAAAACAAAACACAGAGTGAAATTCCATACAGATTACCTACACATGAAACTTATTACACATGAGCTAAACATCCAAGTACAAATTGCACACAATATATAATTTTTTCATAAAAATATTTTAACTTTGCGAAAATTAAAATATCTCTGCGATTTTCCCTACGCCCCTATTTTAGTGACAAGATAACCTGCATGTAGAGAATTTTCCCTACTTCTGGCAGAACTCGATATTTATGACTTCGCATTATTGAAAAATTTTCAAAACTTTTTAAAAATTACTGCTATAAATGTTACTTCCTCTTTTTTGATTGTTATATGTAACTCCTATTGTAAGTATTTTGAGCTCTCGCTAATTTTTTACGTGTTTTGTGGAGCCTTGTTTTTATAATTGTTGAGAATCGACTGTATGTTTTAATTTTCAACTTTCTAATATATCAACAGCTCCAATAGAATATGTACATTTTTTAATATATTCAAGTAATTAAAAAAATTAGACCAATTGTTGTAGAGTTTTTCATGATAATGTTCATGAAACTTGCTACATTTAAAAAAGAAATCCGTCTTAGAAATCATTGTCTTATTTCTTCATACCAGCGTTGTTGAATCACTTATCCAGCCATAAAAAGTTGGTCTAAACATCATCACTTAAAATGGCAATAAACGACAGTAAACTACTTGCCCTATTTAGTTATATAAGTCTTAAAAGAAAATTTTTTAAGAAACAGTAGAAAGTAAACTGGAAAATAATAATCCGCTTAAAGCTTATTTATTTCAATTAGTGTAAAAAAGAAATAAATCAAATAAAGAGTTCCGTTTCAAATTAAAGTTCAAGGCTAGAATGAATCAGAATGCAGTTGTATGCATTTACTCTATGAAAGAAGTGCTTAATAGATATTTTTACCTCTTTTATTTGTTTTCTTTTCAAACAGAAAAAGAAGAAATTCTTATAACGCTTTGAGACACATATGTATGTACGTATTGTACATACATACTCAGACATGTGTACATAAAAATGAAAAGTCTTGATAAAAAAAGAAATAATCAAGCAACCAAGAAGAAGAATTATGCTAGTGACATATATTTTCACAACAACAATATTATTATGACAAGCAGTGTTATTAAATATGTATGTATTTTTTATAGCTTTTTTACACTATGTCTGCTTTTACACAGATCAGTTTTTCTTGAAGCAACTTTTATTTTCTTGTGAGAAAGAGCGAGAGAGGAGTATACTTTATGTATTCCTCTCTTGCTCTTTCTCAAAAGAAAATAAAAGTTGCTTCAAGAAAAACTGATCTGTGTAAGAGCAGACTATAGCATGCTACTCTGTTCATCATTTCGTGCGAAGTGCGATAGGGCTGTCATACGTCCTGGTTTTCCAGGATTGTCCTGTTTTTTTGATACAGGTCAATGCAGAAAAAAATTTAAATTCTGATGATTTTTGTTATGAACAGAGGTTAAGCTTTCTGTTATAACTAACGTGACCAGAAGGTTTTTCCAAAAAGCGGGACAAGAACGATTGAAAAGCGGGATTCTGAAGAAAATACGACCAAAAAAGCGGGATTTTATAAAATATCTTGTGGAAAGAGGGATGATGTAAAAGCACTCCATTTCTATGAGAATACGATTATACACATGATATCTTTTATATATGTGCAACTATACAGTTCCATATCGTTACTTGATATGCAAAACCACGTAATTCAAAATCGCATTGTTATTTAATTATTGCGTATTACATCGAAGCGCAAATTTTCAAACCTTTATCATAAAAATCAACCAAATTAACTTAACTTCAGGATCTTGAAGTGCATACATAAGTTTTGAGGGTGCAGTTGGCTGAGGTCTTGAGTTCAAGACTAGTTTCAGGCAAGCCAACAACATCATGCATTTTTCTCATGTGCATTGGTTTGTTATTGTGTTGGTTGTTTTTGTAGTGTTAAAGTGATGAAGGCTTAGCACTGATCACCTTGGCAGTATCGGCAGCGATTAATACTAACATATTCTAATGCACTTCACAGCGCTCTCCTTCGTCGGTATTGTAGCAGAACCGTCGGCGAAGTAAAATAACTAATAAAATGGCTACACAGCTTAAGCAGCTCAATGCCTCTACTTAACACCAGAGGGGCTTGCAACACTGCTCTGCAAAAAATACGCACAATAGCAGGGTTGTAAATGAAAAAATGTTGTCTTTTAACTTAGCTATTTTTTGTCGGATCTTATATTTAATATCTGTGGCTTGGTGCTAAAAGGGCCAAGGTCAATATTTTACTGTTTTGAGTTAATCATTGCATTTTTTGGTAGGCAATGTGACTATAGAAAACTTAAACTCAAATTGCATTTTTCTTAAAAGTGAATAATTTGACATTGGCTCTTTTAGCACCTCTTTCAGCACAAAATTAGTTTTAGCGTTTTGCTTTCAAGACTTTTTCTTCATTTTTTTCATCTTAATAGAGATATTTTCAAATTGAAGTTATGAATTTTAGTCGATTTATATGGTTTTTAAACTAAAGATTGTTGATTATTCTGGGTTAAGATCGTTAAATTTCAGTTTTGGAGATATCAAACATTTTTAATGCTAGGTGCCTACTTGAGTTCGCCGCCCTCACACTGGGAACAGGTATGACAAGAGCTCTGATGATGAGACAGTGATTGATCTCGAAAACTCAGTTCGACACCTATACAGAAAAGAGTTATTTTCAGTTCTTACATGCTTTGAAAATTCCTTTCTCAATAAAAATAACTTAATTGAAAAATATAAATAAATTAACTAAATCCTAGATAATTAACGGCCGTATACATAATGAAAACTTGGCATAGAGTTAGCAAAAATTACGAAATTGAGCTGGCGTTTAACGAGTTTTGATATAAAATTTTAATTTAAAAATCTCTGTAGATTGTAGCTGAGACTCATATGACCCTAAATATCTTTGGATTGGAAATTTTGGAGTAATGAGTTTTGAAACAACGTCTAAACCTGCACTCTTTCAATTTTAAAGGAGTTTAACTCAATGAGTTGTACTGGCTGAAAAAGGAGAAAGATATCTTTTTATTAAGTAGAATTATAAATCTAGAAACTCAAAAAGCGGGATACAAATTTTAGGCAGGATTGATCTCTTAAAAGCGTGATAGTCCAGCCTAAAGCGGGATGTCTGGTCAGGTTAGTTATAACGCTGTTTACATGAAACAATTTTACCAGCATTTCGTCACCTTATTATTGGTTTGACCCATAAACATAGGAAAAAGCATTAGAAAGCAGCAAACCACTAATAATCTGACGACTTGTTGCCTGGGGCCAGGGCTGCCAAATGATTTTGATAAAAAATCTGCACTTATCGTGGAAAAAATCGGCATAAATAAAGCTAAGCATTTTTCGTGGTTTTATTACTTTTTATTAATAAGAAAACAAAAAAATAGCAATCGCCAGTAATTTCATGTGGCTTATAAACATAAATGCATAAAAAAAAATTATTTTACAAGCTTAAATATATAGCATGGAATATAAATGATTTTCAGAATGAATACATTTCCGAATTTATAATTTTTGCTAAATCGCTTTTAATATGAGTACCAAAACAATTGGTTTTATGAGTTTCAAATAATTTTTAGAATAAAGAATTCCATCTAAAGTTTAATTTTCTAAGGAACATAAAAATTTAGTTTAGTTATCCGAGTACTGAAGAGTGTGCTAAGCTATTAACTGGGAGGTCGCAGGTTTGATTACTACCAAGACTCGGGTGCGTTTGTTAAATTGACTGAGCTAAATATTTGTCCGATATTTGCAGACAAATGTAAGAGAACAATTTTTTTTAATACTTCTAAAACTGGAAAAGCCTTTGTGGAATCGCCTCGCTTTATTTTAGAAATTGTTTGCCAAAAATTATATAAATTAATTTCAGTCTTTTTGAATATTTGTTCAAAGGCAAGAACTTAGTGTTTTATAATGTAATTTTTCTAAGATTATGATTATTTAACAGTTGATGATTATTCAACAGTTTTAATTTTTCGCATTCAGTTCGTTCCCCTCAGATTATAATTAGTAGAATTTTTAAGACTACTTATGAGCATTCTTTTGTTGTCAAGATCTATCGAATCTGGAATGTCCTTCACAACAACCTAAATTTTTTTTCTTCTTCCATGCTCAAAGCTACATATATCAGTTTACCGCGAATAAAATATAATAAAATATAAAATAAAATATTTGCAATAAAATGAAAAAAGAACGGAATAAAAATAATAAATAAATAAATAAAGAAAATAAAATAAAGAAAAGAATGAAAGAATCATGTTCCTTGTTCTAATAGTTAACCTACTGTAATAAAATAAAATATTATTTCCACTTACATATTAAGGTATATGGTTGATTCTGATATTACCAACTAATTTGATGCCCTTGTCCTTTTAAATAGGGAAAAATAAAATATATTCCACTTCATTGCTTATTTTACAATAAAGGTGTATAGATCCTTTGCAGACATTAAAATAATTTGTTCTAAATTTATTCTACAAAAATTGCCTACCAAAGCGTTCAAATATCATTACCCTGACTGTACCTAACACTACTTGCATTTAAATTTGTCTAAATTTCTAACACAAATAGTACATAATTTTTAAAATAAAACTGGTGCAAAGTAAAAATAATATTAAATTATCCCTTTTTTTGTAATGTTCGTAATCTTATCAATTATTATTTTTATGGATGATTAGCTGTTGTCCCTGAAGGTAGACGTCATTCCCCTGTAAAATCGTATATTTGTTATAATTCAAGTTTTCAAAGCATTGTTAATTTGCAATAAATCAAATTTGAAAGAACATCATCAGCCATGTCACAGAATACCATTTTGATCGGAAGTGGATTCAATTCCGTAAGTTGCTTCTTCAGAAAACGAAAATTTTCTTCGTAATCAAACCAAAATAAAATTGAAAAGTAAATTCAAAGTAAAATTGAAAAACACTTTTCTACTGACTTAATTTGCAGTAAATACTACAAAACCTGCATACTTTTAGGAGCGTTAAATAAATATTTGGTCATGTGCTTTCCATGTTAATAAAAAGCTCAATGTGAGCTTTGCATCTATAAACAAGAGTAAACAAACGCCTCAAGGTACAAAAACTTTATCATTGTAAAAACGAAATACAAAAGCGGAAATCACTCATGGTGGCATTTTTGCACTTCTAGGATATACACGATCATTTTCTGCTACAAAGAAAGAGTGTCTTCTTCAGACATGTAGGAAATACATATATACATATAAATGTATGCATCTTAAATAAATGTTAGTTCAGAATTATTCAACAAATAAAAAATTAAGGAAAAATTAAAAGTAAATCTTTTTTATGGTACATTTGAAAAATGACATAGTTATCCATAATTGCTCAATTCACAACCTGTTGTATGTGTTGTAGATCGTATAATTGTTGTTGGTAATTTCTAAATAAACATTTGCTTAGAAACATGTTTATGTGCAAATTACCAACAATATTTTTACGATCTACAACACTTACAACAGGTTGTGGTTTGAGCTAAGATGAAGAGTTACTAAAAAATAATAATTGCGATACTGTACTTATCTGCAAGCAGCGTTGCCCGAAGATTTTTGAAGAAAATCATCATTTGACAAAATAAAAAACATATTTTGATATAAAAAATCATCAATTTTGTATTTCAAAATATTATTCAAAGTGAAGCTGAACAATGAAACTTTTATATGAAACTAAAACAAAAACGCGTTTTTATAAGTTTGTATGATTTCCGCAGATTTTCTTTTCTAGGTAGGGAGTTAATAAGATTCTTATATTTTAAAAATTCGATGTGAAAGTTAAAATATGTGGAACTGAAATAAATTCGGGAGCAATCCCCAAAAAAATGTGCATATTAAAAATCACCATGACTGTAAGAATGTACATAAACGCGACAGAATCACTTCCACCTCGAAAACGGTCTATTTCACGAACAAATTTCCAAAATTATAAAGAAGCTAGGAAAAACTCGAAAAACACAACTCAAGCACATGTCGAAAATTCGCTAAAACATGTTAGCATCAGAAGAAAGCTTTGAATTGGTTCGATATCACTAAAAGCAATATGTACTTTTAGGATATTTTTGGTAAACCTTTTTTTAAATCACCAAAAATTGCAACAAATATATTTTAACCTCTATGTTTTCACGAGTTTTCCAAAAACTTTAAAGATAGACAAAATTCCTTAATCTCGAAGAAGTTTAATTTTATAAAATGGAATTGTCCAAAAACATATGCATAAAATGTTAAGTTTTTCTAAAGTAAAAGAAATGGTTTTGTTGCTTTGATATACATACATATTACTAAAACCGCATCATTACAATGTGATTTGATATTTTGGAGGCACCAAAAAACAAAAGAAATTAAAGAAAAATAAAGAAAATTCCGAAAAATAGCTAACCAGGGTACACACTGCGTAGTATGTATAAAAAAAGTATTTGCTTTGTACTTAAAAATTTGTTTTAAAATAGAAAAATTCTTAGTTTTATATAAAATAATATCCGAAATTTTGCGTTTTAAAACAAATTTTTAAGTAAAAAGCAAATATGTACTTATTTTATTCATACTACCCCACTATCGAAACAATTTTTATGATGCTATGAAATGAAACGTTGTCTTTCGTATATAAGAAGAGTATGTGTGATGCATGATGTGAAAACAAAAGCATCCATTATAAACGAAGCGCGATCAATTTTCGTACTTTCCATGTTTTCCAGTAAAATTTTTTTCTGAATGGCGGTTTTAGCACCCAAAATGAATGATAGTTTTGTCACTATCAGTCAAGGCTGATGAATTTTGACAAGTTCGATAGTGTGTACCTTGCATTATGCTTAAAAGTCGCTAAAACGGAAAAGTGTTTACTTTATAAGAACTAGCCAAATATGGAGAATAAAGAAGTATATTCCAAAATTCAAAATACTTTAATCAGAGAAAGTTCACATGAACAGAATATACTATTATAATTCGTATTCTATTACTAAATTCATAAATTCAAATATTTATTTTACGGAAATGTGACCTATCACAAAATTCGTAAATATTTAATAAGAAAAAAAATCACATTTTTTTCTATCAAAATTTTGTATTGGAATATTAAAAACCACAGAAAAAAATAATACAATTTAAAAACAAATTCAAAGACATGTGTGTTAAAATAAAAACCTATGATAATTTTTTCTGTGTAGTTACATTGATGTAAGGCACAATGCACTACCATAAACTTTTATGTTAAAAACTATGGACAATTATATTAATTGATTCAAGTAATTAAACACGACATAAATCTAAAAAATCAAAAAAACCCGACTGCGTAAAAAAATAAAAGAAAACCATCACAGATCATAAATGGTCATTCCAAATTAAAAATCATAAGAGAAACCTAAAAATGATTTTCAAATACCTGTCGATATCCATTTTGATATTGTTCGTCGACTTTTTATTTTTTCCGTATTCACAAATTGGCGTCTGTTGGCCGTCATATTGAATTTTGACTATTGTCATATCTTTAGTGACACTCCCGGAATTAAGACAAATCGATTGACGTAAGAATCATCAAAATCGGCCTCCGCGTTCGGTTTATATAGTGGCGCAAAGGAACACACATACATACATACATAGACTGATAAACACAATACCCTTCTTTGCGTCGCTCAGTCGGGTAAAAAGGCAAGTTTTTCAATAACTGTTTAAAATATGTATATTCAAGCAAGATAAAAAACCATCATTTGGGAGAAAAAGAATCATCTTTTGGGAAAGAAAATCATTAAATCATATTTTAGTTAAAAAATCATCAAAAATATGATAAAATCATCATTCTGGCAACGCTGTCTGCAAGTGAGGATGTGATTGTCTGTCAGGATTGCCGGAATACAACCAGACTTGTAGAAAAGATGATCCAACTGTGCACAAAAGTGTATTTATGTCTTCATTGGTTCCCCTAAGATTGCGGCCGTATTCTTGCGAATCATCCGCATCAACTTCTATATCAAGTTCTACAACAATCTACGAGGACTTATGGACTAATTCAGCACCTGGGTCAAAAATATTTTGTAGGCCTATAAATTTTGCGAAACTCTAAAAACAAATAAAAAAAATCTTAATCTACAGGTCTCTACCTTTAAAATTATATAAAATGTTCCAAACAAAAGTCTTATACGTTGTTTGTTATCACGCAAAGAAAATGAAGACCTCAAGACCAAACTGCTGTCATTTCTCACTCCATTAAGATAAATTGATTCGGTAAATTGGAAATTTTTTGCTCAATTGTGCAGACTATTATTCAATTTTTGGTATAATTTTGCGACTTAAAACAACTTCACAGTTTAAAAAATACCAGAATAAGATCGCAAAATTTGCAAATTTTTTTTTTGCAAGGCCTGTAACTTTTGAACTATCGGAGAGAAATTCAAACCGTAAGTAAGGCAAATGTAGGCCTTTGATAGATTTCAAAATGGGAAAGTTTTTGGAAATTGGACAAGAAATGCAATTTTGGCGATTTTTTTAAAGTTTGACATACCCGAGGTTACCAATTTTGGGAACCCCTGGAGCCTCTCTCGAAGGAGCCAGCACTCCAAACTCTTTAAACTTAAGACGGACAACAAATCAGCTATAACCATGTCACTGGCTTCAGCAGTTACGAAGATACTGAATAATATAACATTTTTTTTTTGCCACAAACCACAGTGCAGTCCCACTAATATTTTATTTTCATGTTTAGTTTATACATTCTCAGAGAGTCTCTCTGAGTAATTTTGTTAATTGCATATATGCTAGACAAGTTTCCTACAGTTTTTAGTATTGCATATCTGCTACTGTGTAGGATATGTAAGCTTCTTATATTTTGTTCTTGTTGCGTTGCATATTGTAGCATATATCCTAGACTTGCAAGAGCTGCAAGGTCTGCAATAGCAGTTTCCTACTAAGAGTGATTTTTCCTAAAATAAACGGTATCTAAAGCACCAAAAATGTACATTTTCGGAAAAGCAATACGAATGGAATCTGTGACACGGCTGTATATCAGAGTACGGATTTGCACATGAGTGTGCAGCACATGTGCCTAAATTGGGCACATGCGCACGTTCAAGTGCTATATAATTTGCAAGTGCCAGTTTGATTGGCACACGTGCATCTACCAAAAGTAAACACACAAAAAAATTGGCACTTCCTCTTGTACGTATGGCAGATTTTTTGTGTGCTTACCCAGTTGGCCATGTCTTTCAGACATCTTGCAAGACCGATACATGACAATGCTAAATCTGAGATGACCTGTTGGTGACAGCTAAAACAGATCAGTGAGGACATTTTCGAACAAATGGCCGGTAAGTTCATACAACAAGAGCGACACTGTCACCCATCATTTCATTAATGACCACGTAAATCACAACATCCTCAGAAATTTACCATTACATTTTTCGTTTGTTTCTTTTTTACACGTGTTCTAAAATAACAATTGGAGGAATCTGTCGCTCAGAGAGTATTTAGTACAAGCAGTTTTAATAGACATTTGGTAGTATGAATAAAAAAAGTATTTGCTTTTTACTTAAAAATTTGTTTAAATCTCAAAATTCCGGAAATTATTCAATATAAAACTCAGAATTTTTGGTTTTAAAACAAATTTTTAGGTAAGAAGAAAATACTTTTTTTTATTCATACATACTAAATTTTAATTAATCGCCTTTTAATTTTAAACAAAATTTAAATTTTGTATGGTCTTGGAATATTCTACTTTAAATACGCAGCCTTATTAGCTGCATAACAATAGAATTTATAAAAATATATCTCTAGAATGCAAAGCTATAGCACCTAGCAAGCAAATCAGAACATAAAATGAATTTTGGATTTCATGTGGCTTACCGACTTATTGCACGAAGACCTTCATATGTATATATATATATATATATATATATATATATATATATATATATATATATATATATATATATATATTTATATATATATATATATATATATATATATATATATATATATATATATATATATATATATATACATATATATAGATATATATATATATATATATATATATATATATATATATATATATATATATATATATATATATATATATATATATATATATATATATATATATATATATATATATATATATATATATATATATATATATATATATATATATATATATATATATATATATATATATATATATATATATATATATATATATATATATATATATATATATATATATATATATGTATATATATATATATATATATATATATAAATGTGCCGACTTAAATATGTTTTGACGTAAACCCTTACGTCATTACATATTTGGGGATATTTACCAAATACGTTTTCGCTTCCCAAATATGTTGTCGCGTTTCACATATGTTTTCGCTTCTCAAATACGTTTTTCTACTAAATATGTTTTCGCTTTTCAAATATTTTTTTTGTTCGAAATATGTTTTCGCTTTCCAAATATGTTTTTGCTTTCCAAATATGTTTTTGCTTTTCAAATATGTTTTCGTTTTCCAAATATGTTTCTGTTTCTTAAATAAGTTTTTTTTCTGCCACAGCAATAGTCTTGTTTCTCTGAGGGATTTTGTGAATTCCAGAAAAACTAAGATAGTTTACCGCGTTTTAAAGGTTTCCAACCTATTTTGTAATCCTTTTTGAAAATCTGGAGAAAATGACCAGATCTTTTTTGAAATATTTTTTTACTTTTTTGTAGTTTGGTTATTGCCCTAATGCAGATATGGGCATTTCTATGTCAGCGTACGTGAAATTTGTACGCCTATAAAGTGGAAAAGATTTTGCAAAAATAGGAGTAACTAAAAAATTGTTTGTCGATATTTTCCATTCAGAGGGTACAATATGTGAAAAAAATTTATCATATTTCGATCCCGTGCAAAATATCGATGGAAATAAGGGCATATCGTACGTGACATAAAACGGGAGTGATGTTAAGGTACATGTAAAAATATGCGAAAGTCTGCGTATTATGAATTTTTTTTTAATTTCTTACACTAAGCCAACTATTTTTAGTAAAATCATCATAGTAAAATCATCCAAAAAAACTTTTGGATGATTTTACTATGAACAAAATTTAATAACGTACGTGACTTAGCTTACGTGACAGATTTTTCTCTTATAGTATTCTTTAGTAACAGGGATGATAAAGTTGGTACCATTGTACTTTTTTGGTACTATTCATACCTAAAAAGTACGATGGTACCCCCGTGAATTATTTGGTAATATTTGCAAATTTTCCCAATATATTGGCTGGAATACATTGCGTATTCAAAAATCATTTATCTCTACTTTGGCTGTTAATTTAAGTCTCTCTCAAGTCTATAGAATCAATATAGAAGTTAGGCTGTTGTGCATAAAAAATATCAATATCGGTCCATGATATTCCGAAATTTTTTACTCTATTGGAAAGAGCGCTTAAAATAGAGATATTTTGCATTAATAACTAAAAATGTACGTAAGTAAACTTACGTTGTTATTCAAGAAAACCACAGAAATGTTTTCTTATTTTTCTTTTTGTACTATTTGAGCCGAAAACGTACTATTTTAGTAGCTCATTGGTACGAAATGAATTTTTTCATTTATCATCCCTGTTTAGTAATAAAATATATATTTTGTAAATATATGTAAACAAAAACTTAAAAAATATGTGAATATTTGGTTATAATAGCAATAAAAACAACCAATATGAAAATTCATTTCATACTGCATACTATGTACTTCATCATCATGATTGTCTTTTTCCCATTAAGTATCTGTTCTTGGCATTAAATGGAGACATACGATTTATATTTTCCTATATACAATTCTAGTACATAAAAGATGAGAAATTATCTTTGGCATTGTTGCTCCGGGAAAGTGCAGTGCTGTACGTTTCTTTATTATTTTTTTGCATATTATGACGTAAATGCTATATTTACGTAAATGCTATATTTTCTACTCGGCACGAAACCGCTTTTTATCACATTGTGTGATATGATTTAGTTGTATTTCGTTGCGGTTTAATTTAAACTGCAATGTTGGTTGATTTTAATGTTAGACTTTGGAATTGGTGTGTATAGAAAATCAAGCATATTACAGTAGCTGTTGTCATCTACTCAAAAGAGGTGCTCTTTATTCATTAATTGCATGGAATACTTACAAGGATATACATACATATATGTTCATTTATTGGTCAATCAACAAGCTACTTTATGTTGAAAGAAATCAAGATTAAGGTTCGATTTGATCGTATTGTACGCGTTTTATATCAAAAATAAAATATCAGAACAGAGGGATAAAAATATTTGATATTGATAGTTTCTGAAATTAAAATAGCTGAAGTATTTACCTCTGTGATTACGAAAACCTCCCAAATATCAAGGTATATTTTTAAGCGTGTGTACATTAGCGTAGATAGTCAACTCGGGGCATTTCGCACTGTTTTAGTGCAATTTATGTTGCTTTTTTTGTGACCGTAGCACTAAGCCAAAAATTCAAAAACTAATTTCTTTATATAAAAAATATTTTCAAGTGTACAACTTTGTTAATGTAAAAATTTTTTTAACATACTTTTTGCAGTCTTTCAGAACAATAAAAAAGTACAACCGAGCAATCAGACCCCAAATAAAAAACTAATTTTGTACGTATTTCGTTTGCTTGGCATATACTACTTACCATACGTTTTAAAATTTTCGACAGGAGTTTATATATTTACCCTCTCTGACTTTAACGAAATTCTGCTCTTACATCGGCATCAGGGTTGTTAGATATTTTCTAGCCTATTTCGCCAAATCCATTTTAAAAATCACCAAATGTCGCCAAAATATATTTTATGCAGTTTTTTCTTAATATATGTTTCATAATAAATTTGTTTTTATATAACAGTTTTTCTTTACAGAAGTTTTTATAAAATAATCTCATGAACAAGACATAAATTTAAAAAGTCAAAAAACTCTACTGCGTAAAAAAATTAAAGGAAAGCAACTTTAAACCGTCACAGATCCTAAATAGTCATTCGAAATTAGTACGCCGACTTTTTATTTTTTTCGTATAAACAAAATGGCGTCTGTTGGCCGACATATTGAATTTTGACTACTGTCATATCTTAAATGACACTCGTCGGAGTAAGACGAATCGATTGACGTAAGAATCGTTAAAATCGGTGTACGCGTTCGGTTTACATAGTGCCGCAAACGAGCACACATACATACATACATAGATACATACATACATACATACATACATACATACATACATACATACATACATACATACATACATACATACATACATACATACATACATACATACATACATACATACATACATACATACATACATACATACATACATACATACATACATACATACATACATACATACATACATACATACATACATACATACATACATACATACATACATACATACATAGATACATACATACATACATACATACATACATACATACATACATACATACATACATACATACATACATACATACATACATACATACATACATACATACATACATACATACATACATACATACATACATACATACATACATTCATACATACATACATACATACATACATACATACATACATACATACATACATACATACATACATACATACATACATACATACATACATACATACATACATACATACATACATACATACATACATACATACATACATACATACATACATACATACATACATACATACATACATACATACATACATACATACATACATACATACATACATACATACATACATACATACATACATACATACATACATACATACATACATACATACATACATACATACATACATACATACATAC